>JANPWX010000052.1:1549426-1601923 GCA_024734555.1 Trochalopteron elliotii
GGGCCGCCCCGGCTCCCCACGAGGTGCCGGGGGAGCAGCTTCGCGTTTCTGTAGCCTTGAGCACCGCTGAAACCACTTTTATTGTTACTTCCCCGCGCTCCCCTCCCGATGTGTTTCTCAGCGTGACTCAGGGCGGGCGCGGAGCCCGTCAGGAGGTGCGGAGTCGGTGCCCGTGGCCGGAGGATGCGGCTGGGAAGAGCCGCCGGGGGCTGCAGCCCGCGGCACTCGGCGGAGATCCCCGGGGCCGGTGGGGAGAGGTGGAGGGATGCCGGGGACACACAGTGGGATGTGCTACCCGTGTCCACCCTGGGACCGTCCGCGACCTGCGGTTCGCCTCCCCTTTCTATAACGAGAGCTATAGAAGTACATATAGGGCTCCTGGCTTTTGGACGATACATGACATTAGGGGCGGGGGTTGTCAATTCAGTGTTGTGGCGAAGTGCATTCTGTCTTATTTTTTGCATTAATTATATTACGGGTTGTGGTGGGTGCAGATCCGGCACGTTATATCCGTGTGGCACTCCAGATACGTGTGTAGTGAAGGATATGCACGGAGAAGGATCACACTCTACTCTCGCAACAGTGTGGATCCGTGAACAACTCCAGCGAGAATGATGTGTTAGGCTGTGCTGACGTTGTAGCGTAGGGAATTTGGGCCAAACTTTTGGTTCAAAGACAGCAGCAACTGAATTCAAATAAACAACGCTTTGGAGAATTAATATAGTTTAACAGTGTAATTCTTACTTAAAAGCAAAGGAGGCTGTTTTGAATATTATAAGGTGAGAATTTTTAATGGTAGCTTATATATTTGAAAGAATCGTCAGGTATTTTCAAAATCAGTATTTTCTATGGAGTTTAAGAAGCTGCATTACCATGTTCGGTATTTATTTTATTAAAACCTTTTTTTCCTGAACTGTTGACCCTTGCCATTTGATAATACTGCTTTCTGCATTGTTGCTTTTTTTTTTAATGGAAAATCAGAGCTTGTCCTATCTGTCCATAAAGTGCACAATATTGAACTGTGTCTTAGTAGATTGCATGCTATCAATGTATCACTAATGAAATGGAATTTTTGCCAGCAAGTTAAAATGCTTAACCTCCTGTTTTCTTCTGCCCCCTGTGTGAAAGTCAGGCCACTCTTTTGTGACAGTAAAGACGATGTGGATTAATTTTCAGAGTTAAAAATAGCCGTTTACAGCTGCTTGATTTAGGTCCAGGACAATCATGAGGTTCAGTTTCACAAATGTTAATGCCTTGTGCCTGAGCTTTTCACTACAGAAATTTGCAAGCTTAAACCAAACAAACTGCTTTTCTCCCTGGTTAAGTTTCAGGTGAATCATTTTGCTGAATCTACAGTGCACAGGCTTGCTCAAATCTCTTTTGGCTGGCAAAGGAAAGCCACTCCTGTCTTGCACATTTTCCAAAGAAACTGTAGATTCTGACAGTCTCTTAAAACATTTGGAAACATTTGTATTTAAAACAGCTTAGAAATTTGAGCCCTAAAACCAAAATGCAAGAGTTACGGAGCATTAGATATAGCTGGGGTTAGATAATGTAATTCTTTTTCACAGTTTTTACTTGCAATGAAGGAAATGGAAATGGGTACTGAGAAACAGCAAGGCTTTGCTGGTGTTTGCTTTCAGTGCAAAACTTACCCCCTGATTCTTGCTTTACGTGACTATAGAGACACTTATTTAGTACCTGTCTTTTCCAAACTGGCAGAAGGGCAGTAAAGCTCTGCCATATTTCAGAGTATGGTCTACCAAGTGCTAAAGCCAAAAGTTACAAGTTTTTGTATTTTTTTTACTGGAGTGAGAACAATAAGTGAGAACAATATCCAAATCTGTTTTCCCTTTAATACCTTGATGCCTGGCCAATTGCAGTTACATTTTATGAAAAGGAAGAAGGTTCAAAGATGTGAAGATTCTGTACATGAGAGCAGGTGCCACAGTAGAAGGGAACCTCACAGCTCCTGCAGGGAGGAGGCTGCATATCCTGAGGCTGTGTTAGACCCATGTAGGATCAGCAGAACAAAACTCTCAGAATATTAGATTTCACACGAGTGTAGAAGGGGCAGCTGACCACCCGTGACGTAATTTGCTTTCAGCAGGGTGGAATGGTGTGATGCCTGAGTTGCCCTTGTGCATGTTGCCACAGCATGGTGTTTGCACTGAACCTGCATGAGGACATCTGTTTTATGGCCCAGTTCTCATATTTGCCTGTCTTTCTTCTAGGACACTTCTTTGTTCTTACCAGGGCATTTTAGCTGTTAGGTAAGAGTAAGTTAGCACAGCTGGAGGGCGTATTTTATGTGGATTTAGTTCCTGGAGAATGGACTAAAGATGGTCTCTTGCACAAAAGTGCTTTTTTTTCCATATCTGTGTTCCTTTGTGTACTATGTTTTTGTCAGACGCTGAGCAGATGTTTGTAAGTGAGAGACCCTATTTCCTACTGTTATTTAATTTGTGTCTTAGGGCAGTTCCCAAATGCACACTGGGCTTGCAAGCAGAGGGTGCAAACAATGATGGGGGTTGTATTTAACTCTTCCTTACTTGACCAATCTCATTCTGGTTTCTGTCTTCCTTAGGGATATGCTTTTTCAAGTAAATGTTTCACTTGCCACTTTACCTAGATCTTTACTTGACAGCTCTGCTGGATCAGAGATATAATAAAGAAATTGAAAGTGCTTAGAAATACTTCAAAAATCTGAATGACAATTTTTTAACTAATAACTAATTTTAAGTTATAGATTAAAAAAATTATTTAGCTCATCAGTGTCTGTTGATTCTGGGTTTGTTTTTTTTTTTTGCAAAACTGGAAAGCACTGTAGTGATCCCTACAGAAAAGGCTTGTGATGTAGCCATGATGAACAGATCAAAGTTACTTGGATTTAATACTTGCTGATGTCTTTGGTTCTGAGGTTACATATTAATGAGCTTGATATGACAGTAGTAAAAAATACTGTCAAATGTCTTGTGGTAAATACTGCAAGACGGTTTAGCCTTTAAGTGACTCACTAATTTTTAGGACAGGGTGTTAAAACCTTCATGCACCCTCCTCTTTGATTAATTTTCTCCTCTTTGATTAACTTTCTCCTCTATGATTAATTTTCTTCATTTTGATAGCAAAACTGCTTGTTCTGGCATGTGTTGGGAAGGATTTCATCATGAGTGCTGGACTGAGAGTGGTCTTTCCCTCTTCCCAAGGAGCTAGTGTTGCAGTTTTTGTTTATACAGTACTTCACATTGCACACTTTTAGCATATAAAAACCCACTTAGCAACACTTGTGAATCTTTCCTTTTATAAATAAGGTTAAATAAGACCTTAAAATGAACTCTTGTTTCAAGCAGCTTTTTGTATGATTGAGATACAATGCTTCTTTAACTTCTTGATTGAAATAGATCAATAAAAGATTATGTTTTGTTCCTGTTTTACTCCTCTTTTTAACTTAGCTATGATATTTTTCCGTACTCTTCTTCCAGGATCCATTTTCAGCTCAGGGAACTTTCCAAGCTGGATATAGTTTTGTGTTATTTGCAACTTGCAGAGGACAAACATTTTAAAAGGAAATTAATTTATTTTTCAGCTCTTACAGAGCTTTACAGTTCACAACTTTAAATATAATAGACTGGCAGAAAAAAGCATCCTCTGTATATGAATCTAAACCTTATAATTGCTTTAATAAAAATAAATGTGGTAGGCATGGTAAATACATCTCCAAATTCTATCTTAGGATTTAATTTTTTATTTTAAATAAAATTCTTGCAGGGCAATAGCTTCTGAACTCATCTACTCAAGTACCTCTTGGCTGTGAATGGAGAACTGACTAGTCTGTGTGATAACACCTTTCTTCCTTATTTTCCCTGTGCTTGGGTGTTAGTTTTTTTAAGGCATACCGAGAAATGGTTATCAATAAGCTCTGGAAATTTTTCCTGGAAATTAAAAATTAAAAGATCTTGTGCTGCTTTTTCATACTCTACTGTCCAAGCAGTCCTGTAATCATTGTCAATATCTCAGCTTTTAGTGGCCCTGCGCATCTCCCAAGGTCTGAAGTAAATAATTTCGTAATGGAGTCTATTTCTGGGAAAGGCAGCAAGAGGACCACAGTAGATGAAGATTCCTGCAACTCAGAGGGGAATTAATCTAGATTGCCCCTATTCATTACATTGTAGCAGAAGAGCATCCAAAATACATGAAGACTTGGATTTTTACTAGGGAATGCAAATGAGAATCCCCATAGTATTTTTTACTTTCTGGAGGGGCAAAGGCCAAAATGAATAGCATATTCACAGAATCATATGAAAAGATCTATCTCAATACAGTTTTCAAAAAAGCATTTCTTTTTGTTGTTAGATATGTTCAGGATACCAAAATAAATTAAATTCAATCTGAGCGCTAATGAAAAAAAACCCAAACCCAACGGAAGACTTTCATTTTAAATTAAGCAGTTTGAGGAGAGGAAGGTGCCACAATACTGATGTTAATAAAGGATACTGGTAATGGTTACTATCAGTATTCATGGTTTTATTTCCTTAAGGATCAGCTCTCTGAAGCCTTGCACAGGAGGAAAAATATGCATACTTTATTGAAAGCTTGGACTCATGTCAAAACATTATCTAGCCTTGCCCACAACTGGAATTCAGATCTGCAGGCTTTTTCCCCCTTTCTTCTCTATTTTACTGTAACATTTTTTTAAGGAGAATGCATACTTACAAGCACTTTCCCAAGAGGATGGCTTCTCCAGTGCCATCCACTCCAAACACTCCATTACAGTGTTTGGCCAAGAGGCATGAGCTGGAAGGAAGGAAGGAAGGATAGGAGCAGGGTGCCAGGCTGCTACCTGCAAAGCCAAGCACCCCAGTTCCTGACCCCTGAGCCCCCTGAGCTGTGTGTGCCACTCTGGCCCCCTCTGCTTGCCTTTCTGGGGTGAGTTTCCTGCTCCTGACCACTACTGTGGTGCTGAGATGGCTAAGGTGAAATGCAGGAGCTTCTGTTGAAATGTTAGCAGTGTGTTAGGTGCTAAGTGTTAAGGTGAGGAAGTACCTGTGCTTGGCAAGGAGGGGCTGGGTTGTGTCTGCATAGGGACTGACCTTGCACCTTGTGCAAGACTAATCCAGTAAACACCTACAGTGGCTTTTTATTTTCATGCTGTGTGTGCCCTTCTGGGGCAGGGACTGCTCCCACTAGACCGAGTTGCTCAGAGCCCCATCCAGCCTGGCCTTTAACACTTCCAGCGTAGGGCATCGACAATTTCTCTGGGCAACCTGTTTCTGTGTCTCACCACCCTCATAGGAAAAATGTCTTTCCTATAAAATAGTTGAGCATGTCAGTGGTGGCAGAGTTAATGTAGCACTAGTTTGGTCTGTTCAGCATTATTTACAGCACCCACCAAAAAAGAGAGAGACTTTTTAATATTCCCCTGAGTAGTGGTGCATGTCTGAATAATTTACAGGGTTGCAGCAGCAACTTGTATATCCCATCTTCTTGTCCATGTTCAGGTGGAAAACAGTTTCAGGTATTTTTACTTGTAACATGAGAACCAAAGCATTTGGCTCAGCGGCCTTCAGGGCTATAAAAATAGGCTTGGCTTGAGCTGGACTGATGGCAGAGGACTGAGATAAGCAGCTGTGAGTGCTTTGCCATGGCAGCATGCCCACCTGGGGAAACAGCCTGTGGGGAAGTGGTGCTGGGGAGAAATAATCGGTGCTCCAGGGTGGGGATGCCATTTCCACCATTCCAGGAGAGACAGTGTATAATTAATCTCAGTTCTTCCTCTTGTGTGGTCTCTCCCTCTGCTTGTAGTGGTCTGACAAAAGCACTCAGCATCACATCCAGGGATATGGGTGTCATGGGGACCATGGGGCACCAATTCCCACAGTGAAATGCCCCACATTTCTCATGTCCACCTTCCCCCCAGAGCGCTGGGACCTAGACATAATGATTAAGTAAATTGTTACAATTTGTTTCTACATACCAGATTGAAAAAAGTCCCAATTCAACAGAAACCAATTTGCCCGGTGGCAGTGTTTGATCTGGCAAGGTCTGTGCTACAAGTAATGTAAGGGCTTGGATGCTGGGTATTTTCCTGGGTGAATACTTGGAGCGTTAGGTCTTTACATTGAAATCTAATGTTGTCTGTGCTTATCTTTCAGTGTGGTGAGCCCTTATCATTTCAAAGGAAACAGAGCCTTCCTACGACCGTTGGAGAAGTCCTCCTTCATTCTTTTTCTTATGTACTTACCCAAATAAGTTTTGCAGCTCTTTTTTTCTAGTGGTAGAAGGGTAGTAAATACTTTTGAATGGGTACTGTAATGTATCAAAACCTGTTTATATAATTTTGCAAAATTCAACAAAGACAGTGTGGTTGCATTAAACTGTTGTTATTAGCAGCTTTGTGTAACTGATGGTGTTATTATCCATCAAAACCATGGATTTTAGGGTGGCCTGAGTGAAATCAACAACCTGCTAAACATCTGAGTTTTGAACTTTTAGAGAAGTCAAATCAAGATGATATGAGAGATGTCCCCAAACATCTCCATTTATGCTGGGGCCACCACTGTCCAACAGTAGCTTCATGGTCACAGCCCTGGGCTGTATCCTACCTTTGTGCAGCTCAAAAGCTTCCACCTTAGCCGGTAATGCCCAGGGCCTGGCAGTCTCTAGATGGGCTGTAAGAGGTGAGGATAGAAGCTGCAGTGGTTGGTCCCCGTTATATCTCAGCCCTGGGTCTTGCCTTGGGTCACCCCTCATGGGGTTGTGGTCACGAGTTAGGGCTCCTGCCAGGTGGGGTGGTTGAGGCCTGAGGAGAATCAGCTTCATGTCCCCCCATCCCTCTCTCAGCAAGGACAATGGCCCTAGGGAGAGCCTCTGAGAGCCAGGCAAGTAATCTGTGCTATTTGGTGCTATCTCAGGTGTGCCCCTTTGTCAGGTTGAGCTTATCCCGGTTGGTGTGAAAATCAACTTTCTGTTCCAGCTGGAGCACAAGGGACAGCAGGGGTAGGGAGCAGGTACATCCACGTGTCCCTCCCTGTGTTTTGCCTGGTGGTGGGCTGTTCCTTCAGCCAGTTTGCTTGCCTTCTCTAGCATGGCTAATTGCTACCCACCATGGCTCTTCCGAGACTAATTGTTTGCAAATCATTGTGGGATGGAGGAAGCTATGTGGAGAAGTGTAATTAGGATTCAACGTATGAAGTGCTTTTCTGCCTCAAAGAGCCAAGATTAATTCTCCTTTATTGAAGCTGTTAGTTCAATTTCACTGTCCTTAAAAAAAACACCTTTATTTTTATGATCATCTGGATTGTTTGATTTGTTCTTTTCTCCCAATTCACATGCCTAAACAGCTTAGAGTGGTTCTTGCAGCTATTAACTCCCCTTGTAAAACTGCAGCCACTGGGAAGCAACCTGTACTGTTAGCTCCTTCCACTTCCTGGCAGAGCTTTCTCCTTTCCAGTAAAGGTACAGCTTTTTTCAGACAACTGGGCTTATTTTTCTTTCTACCCCCAGCTTTCTTTGGTGGAGCAGATGTAGCAAGCAGCAGTGAGCTCCCAAGGCTGAATTTGAAGGCATGCTTTTCACTTCATGGTTTTGCACTGGAGCAATGCTGGTCTGTGACTGTAATTGTAAATACCCCAATTTGGTGGTTTTGTCTCACAAAAATAACCTAGTCTGAAAAAAAGAGGGTTTGCGTACTTAAAACATGGCTTTGGCATGATATGAGTGAGTGTAGCCACCAAGTGCTCTTTTTAACATGTCCCTGCAGATCAGCCACTGCAGTCCCCAGAGACCACGTGGTGCCATAATTTTCTTGACTTTGACAGTGCTGGGTGCCTGCAGCTGAGAGAAACCTCAGCTTTGGAGTCACTGAGCATCTTGGCAATGTGGTTGGTGTTCTTGTATGGTGGTGGTCCTGTGGGCCCTTCTTGGAAGGGCTAGATTTGGCAGATACTCCTAAGTCAGGCATTGTTGCACATCTGTCCAGCTGAGCTGGTCTCAGGTGCAGTGGAAATCTCAAGTATTTTTTTTTTTTTCAAAGTGGACTTAGGAGAAGTGGAAGGACAGTTTTCTCTCTGCTTCAAACTTCTGTAGCAGTCAGTTTGTTTGTACAGTGACTACAGGAGTTCCCTAGGATGCTGGAGACACAGGCTGGACTCTGTCTTCTCTGTCACCCCTTTGATTTTGGTAAAGAGGCTGTAAATGAATGATTTGGGAAGTTCAGGGCTGGAACAGGTGCCTCTGTGCATCTGACCCACTGTTCTCCAGATTTTAAAAGTGCCATCAGAATTTCTTACTCACCAATTGCAGGTACCACATTTAATTGGTTCTTTGAACGACACTGGCTGTCATTCCCCACTTCATAGTGGATGGATAATTCATGTTAGTCAAAAGATTCCTGGCTGTGGTGAGTAAATGTGCTACTTAAAAACCAGGTAGAACTGAAAGGATAACAATGCTGTGTTGTGACACCGCAGGTTTTCTTGTCACTTAGATTTAAATCTCCTTTTTTTTTCTTTTAGCCTTCCGGCTTCCCCCTGTGCTCCCTTCCCACCCCCAACTCAAAAAAAAAAAAAAAAAAAAAAGCAGTGGCAGCTTTGGCTTTTTCACTTTTTATTTTACTTTTTTGGAGACACGAAGTTGGTGAAGTGGTGGTTCATTAAAGGGGAAGAGCTACTCTGAATTTTAAGTTCCTCCCAAAAAATCTTGTCTCATATAGGGTCAAAATAAGAACAAAAAAGGGGAGTTTTGGGAAGAAAACCAGGGTAGCACTTCTCTTTTCCTCTTCTGCTTCTTTTCCTTTTCATTTTTTGCTGTCCCGAAGTATAAATTGTTTCCCTGTTGTCTGTGATGTGAAAGAGGTCTGCATCACCCTGATTGAAGGCAAGCTGATGCATCAATATGTGAGCCAGAGGCTTTTAATGTAATTTATCTTGCTAGCCAGATACCCTTCTGCTTTTTAAACAGATTCCGTTTTATAAGAGACCCTTCCATGGATGTTTGGACGTGTTATGAGAAAGGTGTTTGCTCACAAGCTGGGTATTTTTCAAAGCAGGTTTCATGATCAGTGTACTGGTGTTTGTTTCTTCAGTCAGGGAGCTTTAGGTTGGGGTTTTTTTTCAATGTTATGATGCAAAAGTTACTCCGAATGAATTATGAGGCAGCTTACACTGGAAATTTTTTCCCTCTAGTTTTTGTAATTTCCTTGCTACCGCTGTTTCAACTAAATTATCATATTGGCCAGAGTGTATATATATTAGTGTTGAATCCTTTTCATGCTTCTGCAAATGCATTCTTAGTAATCTCTTTTCCCTGTTCTCTACCTTTCTCAGTCTCTCGTCCAAAAGATAAAGGAGCCCTAAACAAGGGGATGGGACCCACTCTTTGTGCTTGCTCAACTTCAGCAGTACTTGCTCTTATTTTCCTTTGCTGCCCTTATGTCCCCTTTGCAGCAACCCCACTGCAGCCCCTCCTGGCAGAGCTGGGACAGGACAGGATTCCCTCTGAGCCACAGTGATGGCTCAGAGTGATTTATGTGTGGGATTGCTCTTCCCTTGCAAAAGCCCTCGTAGAGGGCTTTATTCTGGCAGGTATCCTGATGGCCACACTGTTTTTCTTCTCTTTGTGTCTTAGTTCTGGCTCCTCTTTGTCATCCTCAGTTAATATTTTAGCTATGGGTAGTTTAGAAAAGGGAGGTGATTATTTCTTTGTACAGTTGAAGGAGGAATGGGTTTCTTTTTGATAGTTTGTAAGCAAAATGAAAATTGTAAGCAGAAGTAAACAGTGAGAAGAGGAATTGGGTTTTCTGGTCTGTTATTCAGGAAGAGAAAAAGGAATTAATTTTGCACAGGCTAAGAATTAGTAAAGCAAAACTTTGCAACTACTTCTGTGCTTTCCCATGTTTTTTCGTGGTTTCTGAAAGAAAAAAAAAGGTATTTCACAAATCACGTGTTCATTAAGCATTCTCTAGGGATTTTGGTAGCACTTGCTGTTGACTTTTTTCTATGACTTTAGTGAAATGAAAAGTAAATCTTTCTCCTAGGCCTATCATCAGGGTAAAACATGCACAGCACAGAAATTTCTTCTTTTTCTTTCCTATAGTGTCTCAATTCTTCCAAAATTTGAAAGTTAAACCCTATTTTTGTTCTCTGCATCATTTGATGTTCTCTTACTGGCTTTAATCCAGCTGTTTTGAAGACTGCACACTAAAGTTTTCTACCCATTGTTTTCTGTGAGCACAGCTAATTTGCTACCTTTTATACTAGGATGAGTTCTTATGCTTTGTTCTTGTAGTTACAGGAGAGCATGTAGCAATTTCAGATATTCTACATGTCATCAGTCTGCAAATTCAGATCTCCATTTTAAATAGATGGGTGTAATATCTGGTCACATATTTAAGTGAGAAGCAAACTGCTGTTGAAGAATGTTTCACTGTACAGTTTTAAGATACATTGTCTCCAACTTCCGCTTGGCTTTGAAAGCATCCTCGATGTGGTGTGTGTATGCAAGGAGGAAGTATTTAATGTAATTTTCTTTGCTCTCAGGTTATTGATGCTGTTCCATGTGAGCTTCTTACAGCTTCTAGACCAGAAAGTGATTGAAATGCTGTTTGGTTGTGTTATACTCAAATTAATTAGCTGTCATTTGTTATCCAAGTGAGAAGGCAATTACGACTTTGTAGGTCTCCATTATTTCCATTAATCACTTGGGTGATGGACTGGAGAATGCCATATTTAAAACAGCATGTGATGCCAAGGGCTGGCAAACATTTTGGAAATAGAGATTAGTTCCTTTTGTGTTGGGTTAATGGTGAAGAAACAAAAATACAATAGGTTGGAAAAGTTACATGTGCAAAGCGAAAAAGAGCTACTGCAGAAAACTTCTAGATACTCTAGGGATAAAGCAAACATGGTAAAGCTGTTCCTCGTTTTCTGCCATCCCTCTCCTTAGGAGATTGTGTCTCTGCAGGATCCACAGGAAAATTGAGTATAAAGCTGCCCTGAATTGCTATTTGTAAGCACCATAAACCAATTTTGAGTTACTTTAATATGCCAGCTTGCATATGCAAATCATGGCATTGAGATAACTTTTTCATGGATAGCTTGGTTTTGCCTGCTCAGGGGAATAGGTGGCAAGAAACTCCAGGAACTCCAGGTGTCCCCCAGACTGCAAAGTCTTTCTTGGGGTCAGCAATTGCTGCAGCTCTTGAAAATGAGTTTGTCTGTATTGAAATCAAGTGCTGATTTACAGTGGGATACTGCTGCAAGCTTTCTTGGATACAGTGGTATGTATCCAAGATACAGGAGGTGATCTTCCATTCTGCCAGTGGCTGAGACTTCAGTAACTGTGAGCATCAGGTCCAGTTGAGAGTGTCATCCTTAAAGATAAGCTGGAGAGATTCCAGTGTAAGTTCACAAACAGCGAGCTGTTTGAAAAACATGACCCATAAGGAAGAGATGAAGTGATTTGGGTTTCTTTAGAAAAAGAGAAATCATTAAAGGCTGGGAAACCATGATGTTACTTTTTCATTATGTTGAACATTAATATCAGAAGTGCATGTGGTCAATTACTCTGCATGTTCCAGGGAGCAAGATTAATTTCCAGCAAAAAAGTTTAAGATTGTGGTAATTGACTTGTTTGTTTGGGATAAGGTTGTTTGTTTGGGTTTTTGTTTGGGTTTTTGCTTGTTTGGTTTTTGTTGTTTTTGTTTGTTAGGTTGGTTTGGCTTTTTGCTTTTTTTTGGTAAGAATATTTTATGAAAATAGTGGAAGAGGCTACCTGGGGAGGTTGTTACATCTTGATTGTGGCAGGTTTTGAAGAACAGGTTAGACAAACACCACTTACAGCATAGGTGTATTTATCCAACTTCACAGCAGGGCTGGAACAGTAACTTCTTAAGATGCCCTCAGGTCTTTCCACTTCAGTTCTGTGGTTATATACATATATATGAGGCAAAACCAGAAATGCAGAGAATTCTATATGCTTTTGATCTTCTAATCTGGTTTGCCTTTTGCATTCAGAGCACCTGTAAATCACAGCATAAAACTGGGGAAGAATCGTTATCATTACATTCTGTATTTTAATTTTATGGCTTTAAATGTGAAACAACTTGCAGGCTACAGAAGTGAAAACTGGCATTAACCCTCTTTTCCCCCTTTTTTCTTTGCAGGTCGCTTGGTTGGTGCCCTGGATGCCGTGTTAGACTCTAATGCACGTGTTGCTCCTTTTCGAATTTTACTCCAAGTTCCAGGCTCACAGGTTTACTCTGCCATTGCATGTGGTGAGTTATTGAATGGATCAGAAGTTTACTGGGCCATAGCTATTGGTGAGTCACAGACAGAAAACCCCAAACCAATTCTGAGCATGGTCAGTGTCTGCATGTCCAGGAAGCTCAAGGTAACCTCAGCTAGCTGTGTGCCTGTGGAAAGCTTGTTTAACAACCAAATTAACCTCTGGTTAAAATCACTGAAAAAGTGTTACCTAGGAACATTGTTTCAATGCAAAACCTGTTTAGCTGAGGGTGGTTTGCTGTGTTAATTGCCTCTGCTGCAAAGTAGTGTGGTTCTGTTCCTATGCATATCTTTTCCTACAGTAGTAGTAGTCCCTTACAGCAGGAAGCTACTTAGTCTAGGCTTTCACCATCCTAGTCTTTCACTTGCTGACTGTGAAATATCTTCACACACTTTGCTATAATGAAATATAAGTGGAACATTTGGAAGATTTAGGAGGTAAATCCTCCTTGCTGGGAAGGGATGGAATGTCAAATCCCTGATCTGTTGCACTAATCCCTTTTGCAATGTTTCTGCAACTTCTGAAAGTCAAGTTCATCTTCAGGAACGTGATATTGACATGAATTGTGCCCACCTTGCCATGACCCAGAAAAGCCATCTGAAGTTCCATTCATCCCACTGTTGCTTGGCCAGTGTGCAGGGCTGTTCTTGTCCCTTCTGGTCCCATCTAAAAAATCCTAGCATTGAAATTTACAGCAGTTTTTTCTTTAGGAATGGTTCAAAGCTGTGACTGGGGAGCATTAGCACCCTTTAATGACAGGGTGGCCAAATCTTGGAACAGGTTTCCTTCTGAGAGGTGGTTGATGTCCCACCAAACCTGCCAGTGTTTAAGAGGCATTTGGACAATATCCTTAATAACTTCAGCTTTTGGTCAGTCCTGAAGTGGTCAGGCAATTTCCAGGATTTCAAGGAAAACAAGGAGAGCTTCTTGAAATGCATCAAAAACAAAAGGAAAACAAAGAATAATGTGGGCTGTTACTAAATGAACAGATTTCCCAGAGAGGCTGTGGAGTCTCCCTTACTGGAAACCTTCAAGAGCCATCTGGACACAATCCTGTGCAATATGTTCTGGGATAACCTTGCTTGACTAGGGAGGTTGAACCTGATGACACATTGTGATCCCTTCCAAGCTTTCCCATTCTGTGATTGTTGTAGATCCTTTCCAACTGAAAATATGCTATCCTATTCTATTCTATCCTATACAGATCAAGCCATGACGTAGTTAGGTAATGTAAATGTTGACGTGTCATTGATAGTGTTTGACATAGTAGTCGTTTAAATGGAAGAGTCAGTTTATATATTCACCCTAACCATTTACTCTGTACATGCTTCTCCAGCAATTTTTCCTTGGTTCAGCAGAGATCCCTGTGCATGTTCCCCATTAATAGTGGGAATTTTTCCCTGGGCCAGATGTGTGTGTGAAGAAGCTTGCGTAAAGTCTATTTGGGCTATTTTTGTTTTGGCTAGGTTTTCCTTGTTTTGCAATTGCTCTGTGCTTTCTATCCCTCCTCCCTTCCTTTTTATATTTAAGTAATGCCATCTCATGGAGAAATATAAGACCTTCATGCTCTTACAATCTTGTGATGAAACCAGGTAGCTTTTGCTGGAAAAGTGTTGTTTTCATGGCTTCTTGATTATTTGAACCTATGCAATACTACTTTCTGGGGCTGATCCTTGTCCCACCCACACTCTTGCTGCATGCAGAATTTGGTTTGGTTTTTTGATTTTGTTTTTTTATTTTTTTGAAGGAACTACAAATGACAAACTTGCAGGGTTGGAATGGCTGAGGATTTTGCTGAGACAAACTTACATGATTAATGTTTTCTAAAATTCTCTTTGGTTCTTCTGAATGGATGCTCATCCCTGGGAAAATGAGATTTATACTAACAGAGCGGAAAGCAGAGGGGTCTGTTTTGTGTGCTGCATGGGTAGAACACACACAGTTGCCAGAGCTGCACAGAACTAAAGAACCATGGCAGCAGAAGATGTTTGGGAGTAGTATTGCTGCTGTGAAACCCTGACATGAGTGTCCAGGGGAGAGCTGGCAATAGGAGTCAGAGGAGCATCACCCTAACCCCTTCTTGGGAAGCTGGAGAAGGACATTCCCCACACAGAAGTGGCCATTGCTGCTCACCCAGCTCTGCCCTGTCTGAGCGAGGCATTTCATGCATGCAGACATGGTGTTAGGAGTCTCCTACTGGCTTTGAAAGGAGCAGGGAGTCAAATTAAAGCTCCTGCTGCTGTATAGCGAGGGCAAGGAGCAGCTCCAGGAACTCCTTGCAGTCTCCCAGTGTAATTTCATTGTGGATAGCCATCATGTCATTAGGCAGTTAATTAAAATGACATTTCGCATTGTATGCCGGCAGTCCTCTGTTCCAGGAGCTGTAGGCTTAAATGATAATGTATGCATAAGGGTCAGGTCTGTTACAGACATTTGCAAATCTCAGAGGGGTGCTAGGAAATCTTATCCCTGTATGGCTGTTCTGGCAGAGATGTTTTAATCCAGATGGTTAATCATGTTATACCAGTACAGGAAAAAAAAGTCTAACCTCACCCCTTGTGTAGAGCCACTTGAAATTTTCCTTTCAGAAGGCTCATGGGCAGAACAGAAACTCAAGTACCAGTCAAGCAAAATAGGTTTTAGGAGAGGGAGAGCAAAGGATTTGGTGAGAAGTGGGTTTAAAGAAAAGATTCTGAGGAATGGGAATTAGCACACTTGGCACGAGCAGATGAGGAAGGTGGGTAAAAGGTGGAATAAAATGTTGTGTGGAACATCAGCAAGGGAAGAGGAATAAGGAAGGGAAATAAGGGATTGGCAATTCTTGGGTCAAATCAGAGGACAATTTTAAACTACAAAATAGAAATTAGAAATAAAGAAGGGACTCAAAAAGTCGAGTTGGCCTGACCAAATGAAGGGGCCAAAATGATCTTTTGGTATTTGAGCAGAAACCCTGGAGGCAGGCAGGAGGGATTGCCTGTGGGATATAGCTGCTGCCTAGGCTCAGAGCAGTCCCAGCAGTGTGGACGCTACTATGAAAGTAATCTTGCTCACAGCTTACTTCACAGAAGGCAGCCCAACAGCTTGCCCATACACTTGGTATCTTTTAGATTGCTCAGAAATAAAAATTCAACTCAGGATTTGCTTTGTGCAGCCATTTCAGTATAAAATTACTGGTGTTCTTAAACATTTATATAGTTTGTTTTCTTTACCTAAAGGGCTTTTAAGTGTTTCTAATTTTATGATTTTTAAATTTAAATTTAACCTAATTAATGATATTTAAGAAGTTCCATTAGAAGACCTTCCTGTCAGGGAAGTTAAAGCTTGGAACATTTCCCTGCCAGCTGGCATTCTGCATGGAAAACAGAGCAGTGGGAAGTGGAAAATCCTTGCCTAAATTTATCATTTTTTGTTGTTGTGAGGCAACATGATGCATCACTAATGTACACACAAAACAAATCTTGAGATAATGGGTCTTCTATTTGAGATTAATTTTATTATATTAATGTGTGATTTGTATGCCTCATCCAGCTGTTTCTCTTCTTTCTTTCATGAGCAAGGCACTAGGAGAAGCAACTATTACTGCCTTTATTTTTTTACCTATAATGTCTAATTACTGTCCAGTAAGATCTGGAGGGGCCAGATTTTCCCTTGATGGCCCATCTTGCTATGACTTTTCTGTCATCGTGTCGTGCAGAGACAATTCAGTTTCAAGCAGAAAGAGCCAAAGCAAATTGGTAATGAGTGAAATATTATTTCTGAAGTTAAACACATTACATTTAAAGAACCAGCAAACCCCTCAAATCTTTATAGAAAGAAGCTTTAAAGATTTGAAAACCTGTATTAGTCAAAGATTTCTGTTCACTTTATTTCTTCCCCAAACTGTAGAAATGTGCTCTTGCAGAACCTTTAGGTGTTGCTGAACCACACTCTTTTTTAGGTATTTTATTTATTATAGAGGTCTTTGTATTCCTCTCACAGGGTGTGCAGGTGTTTGTGTCTGGGGTGTGTGTGCATGTGTGTATTGGGGGAGGGAGAGAGGAAGATCAGGGACTTTTGGGAACAGGGCATAAATCAAAGATTTCCAGTCACTTACAGAACGTCGTGTCAGAATAAGCTGCAGTCCAGCAGTTCAGGAATTCTGCTGTTTTTCTGCTTTGACTTTTAATGCAGCATTTGCTGGCTGAGAGCATTTGAGAAGATAAAACTAAAAGCACTAAAACTAATTCTCTAAAACAATGAAGTTTCTGTTTTTCTCTAACTGTGCTGCTATGAACGAGACCTTTTTGACCTGTTTGCTACTAAGAATTCTGAGGTTGAAAGTTCAATTTTTCATACTGAATTTATGAAATAGTGCATTTTATTACTTCTTTTTCCCCTTCCTTTCAATTTTATTTTGTAGGATTAGTTTCAATATACTATTTTTTGCTTTTCTAGGTGCCACTGCAGAGGAAATAAACCAGCACTGGGAATGGCTGGAACAAAACTTGCTCCATACTTTGTCTGTGTTTGACAATAAAGAAGATATTGTTAGTTTTGTCAAAGGGAAAGTGAAGGTAAGGAAACTGTCTCATTTTCATCCTCCCCTGCCTGATTACATATGGTTTATTAGAAGAATGTCATGAAGTTGTTGTCACTCATCCTTGGTTTTGACCATATAAACATTACTTGTTTTCTGTGTGGCTCTTGCCTCTGATATAGCCAGCACATGAAGCTCCTGGCTCGCCACAGGGTTGGGGAAATAAGCATCCTTTCAGAAGATTAAAGAATTTTAAAAGTAAAGGAATTTTGTGACCATAAATCAAATTTAAAATAACAATGGCATGTGGGGATTAACTTAGAAAGCCTGGTGTCCTGAGCTCTGCTTTTAGTTAACTACATACTCTAAGAGGAGCTTGGTGATGGCCAGTGGGGGTGTGGGTTCATGGATGGCTGCTGTACCTCACGTCCTGCTACAAGCTTTTCCTTGGTAAGCGTTTTAGTGGGATGCTCTTCCCCCCATAGCCTCTTTTCCACTTTGGAAATGTTGTAGGAACATAATGCTTTTGGTGAATTTCAACCTTGCTGCTGTGAGCTCTGTGGGCTCTGAATCTGGAGAAGAAGAGGACAAAACCAAAACATCACTGTACAAATCCTAGTTTTTATCCTGCTTTCTTTAAAAAAAGGCATATTGTCTTAAGTGCCCTGAAATACTAAGTACAATTAATCTCTCTTGATAACACAGTGACAGCCTGTTAGCTTGCACAGTACATATTTAAAATTCTTCAGGTTTCATTAGTTAATGTTAAATCCAGGGTTTGGACCCTTGCACCTGCTGTAGAGTTTTAGCATGTTAGGACTGCTTGGTAATTGCAAACTATACCAGGTGCTGTAACATATGAGTTATTTGTCTGCATGGTGCAATGCATAGTTAACTCCTTTGTTGTAATACTGCTATTAAAAATCTGAAGTCCTAATTATATTTATGTAGATGTTCTTGAAACCATATTTGTAATGGTTCCAAGCATGTCTCAAGTTACTGACACACCTGACTGTTTTGCTTCTTCATAGGTAAATAGTACTGCTCGGTATCCACAACTGTTATTCTACTTTTACTCTGTATATGCAACATAAGAGCAACCGTAAGCCAGAGTGAAAGTGCAGAAATATGGTTCTGCCAGACTCTTTGAAAAAACTATATATAAGGAAAAGAAGGCCCCAAAAGTCTTACTTTGGGAATATTCAAAATGTATGAGAGATGCAAGCACCAGAGAAATTTCTTTATTTGTGAAAATTGCAAATTGACTGGAATTCCTTTGTAAGAAAGTGTTGCATTATTAAAATTTGAATGTGTAGCTTGTAGCACCTTTCCTGAGTGTGAGTGCCATAGCTTTATGCTGATAGATGGTCTTGTTCTGGACTCAGGCACTGATTGCAGAGGAAACGAGCAGCAAGCTCGCTGAGCAGGAGGAAGACCCCGAGAAGTTCCGAGAAGCCCTGGTGAAATTTGAATCCAGATTTAATTTTCCTGAAGCAGAGAAGTTGATCACCTATTATTCCTGTTGCTGCTGGAAAGGAAAAGTTCCTCGGCAAGGCTGGCTTTATTTGAGCATCAATCATCTCTGTTTTTATTCCTTCTTCCTGGGCAAAGAATGTAAGTGTAAATGCACAAGAAATCTTAGGCTGGGGAGAGATATAAATGTAACTGCATTTAAAAGCAAGAATACCCAGAGTTCTTACGAAAAGCCTAGTTCACCTCTGAAGTTTAGTTTCTGAGTTTTTAGTTGTTTGGGTGAAAACTACTGTTTAACTTAGTTTTCACTTCAGCCTTTGTGTTTTAATATGAATCCAGTAATAAAAATGACACTGCAAAAGCACACAGACATAGTTGCTATCTGTTTTTCCTTTTGTCAGGGTGAAGCAACCTTAAGATGTAGCAGACCTACCAGTTCTAAAATAAGGAATTTTAGTGCTGAAAATGGTGGGTAAGGATGGGTCCCTCCCACAGGCAGGGAGGGAGGGTCACCACATTGCTGCAGGGTGGTGGGGCCAGGGATGCCTGAGTCAAGGTGCCTGCCTGAAGACAGCCTAGGAAGCATAACAGGAATGTGCCCTGGCGAACCAGGTGAAAATTCAGAGCTTTCAAGGAAAAACAACAGGGATTTAGGGATTTGTTTGTGTTTCTGAATAGCAGTGCAGTAAGGTCACAAGGAGTGTGTCCTGGGGCTTTTTAGACTTTCAGGTGGTTCAGCAAGTTCTAAGGATTTGGTTGTGGAGTTCCTCTACAGAGAAAGAATTGTGTGAATGAAAAGCCTGTCAGAATAGATACTAGAAGATAAAAATGAAAATAACAGACGTAAGATGGTAAAAAAGAATGTAGCCATTTAAACTCTATAGCATTTCTCTGTTTAGTAAAATTGTGCATGAGTCTCTAGCCTTTTAAGGCCTGTTTATCCTGCTGGAATTTAAACAAAGTTGGCAATAGAAACTTATACTGCTGTAAATATAGCAATGTTTGTCAGTTATATCAATTAGGAAAACTTTGCCATATTCCATCTGGATTTAATATTGCGATATAGCTGTAGGTTTAAAAATGAAGTTCATCTTAAGAAAGAGAGTAACTTGTAATTTCTAGGACTGAAAACATACAAAGACATACTTAGAGCTGGAGGTCCTTTCTTGCCTTATATTATTTCAAGCCAGTTATTTTGTCATATCAGCAAAAGGTGGAAGAGTTATATTTGAAATGCAGCTAAGTTTGTTATTCACTATAAAAACAAAAGTTGAGTTTTGCTGGGAAGAGTAGGATGGAATTTCTTGATATATACTAGATATGTGAGTTCTTGTTTAATCTCCTTGCTCTCTGGTTAGTTTTAAATAATATCCTTCATCAATCATTTCTTCTTATTATCATTGCATGTTTTCTCTCATTAAATCTGAGATAGCCAGTCTGTCAAAGCACACGAAGCAAAAATGGTATTTATTAATATTAGATAACAGTGGGAGGAGGTAGGAGAGTGAAAAGCCCTTTATATGGTTCCAAAAATTTTGTTTATGCAATATCACAGACTATTAAATGATAATAAAAATACAATATCATACTGTATTGTTTAAGAAGAGATTTCTTCTCATATCTTTAGTAATATTCATTATGAAAATCAACCAAAAAACCCAAATCCAATGAACAATTACATGTTTGCAACTTTTTATTTTGACCATGGAAAATACACTGTTCATTCACCAATGTAGTCAGTTGTATTGTCTTTGCATTCCCACACATTTGCATGGAAATGTGAGAAAAACCCCTGAATTTTCTTTTGGTTACAAAAACTTCCCTAGCTCAGTGGAAAGCAGCATATATGCTGAAATTATTCCCACTTCCTTGATCGTGATAAGGCAGATTACTTCTGTTTCTAGGCTAGTGTTTTGTCATGTTTATGAAATATTTGTGTTACAGGGAGTAATCCAGATTTAATACAGTTCTGGTTGTTACTGTTTGAGAAGCTGATGCTGATTACATGCAGAACAAGTGATTCATTGCCTTTGTTCTTTTCAGGTAGCAATCACAAATGAAATCTGGTTAAATCTGGTCTTGAAAATATTGCTAAAAAATCACATTTATTGTGTTCTTCAATACCACACAGAGAAAAACCCCAGTATATGAGTTGCAATAAAATTAGATCTCAATGGTGTTTTACCTTTATAAAAGTCCCTCCGAATTGTAGACTTTATGATCTCTTTATAGGCAAAGTGTTAAGTCTTCTGCTTCTGGCAAGTCTTTTCCCTTCTTCTTGTTTCATTTTGTGTTGAAGTGACCTGGAGTGCAATATTAGAACTTGTTTTCAACTTCTCATGAATTTAATTTACGGCTTATGTGAATATAAACTCCATGGAAAATTTTTTCAAGGACAAGTCCCCTTTTATCTAGGCCAAGTATTTGTAGGATTTCAGAGGCTTAGATTGTCAGATAGCTTGAAAAGGTGTGCCAAGTTTTCTTCTGTCATTTTTAATTAAATTTGTGTTTTTCTGAAACTTTGAAGACTTTGTACCTTTTATCAGTGGCTTGAGTCCCATACAGGCTGTTGTGGTTTTTCTGTAACCAGCACTGTAGAGCCTCTGTGGCTCTGACCTGCCTGAACAGCAGTGCTGTTGCTACAGCATTATTTAATCTTTCTTCCCTTGGCTGGGCTGGTACAAATGATTTTATGACCATTTGCAACAGCCTGTGCATGTTGATGCAGCTGTGCTTTATTTAAGTAAGAAAAAATGTAATCTGCAAATAATCTTGACAGCTGTGGTTCATGTAGTACAGAAAACTTGCTGAGGGTAGCTCCTTAGGTAATTAATGATCTTGGATAAGTGTCAGATGTATATGACAATGTTTGTTATTACTGCCTTTTTATTGCTTTATTGGCATCAGGAGACCATCTAGGGATGTTAGGGGGTGTAGTCTTGATGTTACTGGCACAGGGAAGTCTGGGAAGCTTCCAAGAGTTGTTAAGAAGAAATTGAATCTATTTTAAAGTCCTTTCCAGCCTAATTTCTACCCAGAGATTCATGTGAGAGGCAAGTAACATCCTGCAGTAGTTATCTAAAGTAAGCTGATTCTGTTCGCTGCTTGTTTTTATATGATTCAACAGCTTTAAGTATAGAGAACAATGTTGCACACTTCTTGTTCTCTATAAACAAGTCTGACTATAGTTAATGTTTAGGACAAGATGTCCCTGTGCATCTTTACAGCAAAAAGTAACCAAAATGGGAAGATCCCAATGCCTAGACAGCTTTTTTAGTGTCTTTGTTATAGTAGTAATTACACTTTATAGCTGTCTCCAAAAGAGCTTTCTTTTGGATGGGAGTTAGCTTTATTTTAAAAGCTAAAGTAACTGTGAATGCAATTGGTTTTCCACCTGCCTACAGTTTTGTTTCCAGGAGATTACGAAGCCTTTCCCTCTTATCTTTGTATTCTGGAGATGAACTGTTTCTTCTGGTGGTAAGGAAGCAGGCTGCAGAAATGACTTGTAAAGGAGTTAGGAGCCCAGCGTGTGGTAGATGTTCTGCAAAGGCACCACACCCCAGTCTAGCATTTCTTGTGAAGATAGTTAAAATTTTGAGAGAGAGATTCTGAAAAAGATGTCTTTTGGAGTGGGTAAGATTGAATGCAGAGTCATAACAGACATTTCAGCATGGTGCTTGGTCTTGCCCATAAAAAAATTCTCTCTCCTCTTTGGTTTTAATTTTATTCTGAATTTGATTGTTTCCCAAATCTGAAAGATGTAAGCAAAGTTTCCAACCCATTTTTGCTCTTTTCTTGGATTGCAGTGAAACTTATCATTCCTTGGGTTGAAGTCCAGAAACTGGAAAGAACCTCCAATGTCTTCATGACGGACACAGTCCGTGTCACTACGGGAAATAAAGAGCGCGACTTCTCCACGTTCCTCAATATCACTGAGGCTTTCAGGATCATGGAGCAACTGGCAGACGTGACGCTCCGGAGGCTACTGGATAATGAAATCTTTGAACTGGATCCAGGCCTGCAGGATCCTACTCAGATTACCAAGAGGTAAAAAGCTAAACTGTTGTATGAGCAGAGGTTCAGTAGTGGGCTTCATGGTTTGGTGTGCTAGCTGGGTAAGATTTCAAAGCTTTGTTTGATTGGATTCAAAAGAGACTTCATAATGTGTTATGGTGTATCCAAAAGGTGCGTTTTAACTTGTATGCAAGATAAATTTTTTGGCTTTATATTCTTCCCTTAAACAACACAAAGTTTCAAAAGTGCTGTTCCCATAGAAGGGAAGATTGCAGCAAGGGATATTTTCCATTTTTCCTGAAGAGCAACATTATTTTGCTTAAAATTTTGGTAATGTTTAGGCTTTCCTAGTGCCTTCAGTGCTCTGGAATTACTGCTTTTGATCATATCTGAAACATGGAATTCCCACTAGTGTGATTGCCATAGCCAATTTAGCAAGCAGTTACAGGACTTAAAAAATACACAGTTGTGGTATTGCTATTGTCAGCTCTACCCCTTGCATCCCTAAAATGCATCTCTGCATTCCTCTCCCACTACAGAAATGCATTTGGCTCTCAGGGGAAGATTGGTGGCTATTTCTCTGCTGGTAGCACAACACACAACTCTGTGTTTTATTTGCTGCTTCGAGAAAGGGGGAGGGAAGCTGCTCTGAGGAATTTTAGGTGGGCAGGATGGAATAGCCCAAACTGGAATTTGCCTGGGGGATCAAGGTTAAGGTGCTGATTTAAAATATTTCTTTTCTGAACGGGATGTGAGTGGAGCTGTTACCTCCTCTTGAATCACGCCCTTTCCTGCTCTTCCTTCCTCTCCCTCTGCCAGAGGTATGAAGGGAATCACCCAGGTCTTGCTGCCTGACTAAAACATAAGGAATGTATGGTATCATTTCCCAAAAAAGAGAGACCAGTAGCTATTTTATTGTTTCTGAGGGACATTTTTACAGTGGTGGTGGGTCTATATCTCAGCTAATCACTTCTGCAAAGTTTCATAATGGAGTTTAAGACAATAAAATGCACTTCCTCTGCAATTTCATATCTACACACAGTAAGGAAAATCACTGACACCAGAATTTCGTCTGTGATGTTATTGAAGAATTCACTTGAGGTAACAGTTGTGAGCAACCATAAACAACTTTGCAGGCTTTTTTTTTAAATAGCCAGGGTTCCTTGGAATACAAGAGCTACCATTGTTTTTACACTACGTATGTAACTTGTTTTTTTAACATCGTAGGCTTTTGGCTCAAGAGATGTAGGGATATATACTTTAGTTAATGTAGAATATGGCTGTGATAGGTTCTGTCTCAGCCCCTTTCCATGCTTTACCATTTTACCATCCTCCTGATTTTGGGCTGAAAAGTTAGATGCAAGACGAGAAATCCAGAGGAGATGTAACAAAAATGTGGGGGGAGATATTTTTCAGCATTGACCAATTTTTGTCATTGTCACTTCTCAAAATAGTCTTTGAATCAGGGGTACTAACTGAATGGAAAGAAAGTAAAATTACAGTTGTAAAGAAAAGTATAAATAGGTAGTGGTTGGATAAGTTGCTGTTTCTGGTGCCCTTTATCCCACTTAGCAACCACTTTGATGATTAAGCAAGACTGTAGTTTGAATAGTGGATAAACTGGTTTTTTAGTGTTAACATGTTTTGGGGGGGATGTTTGTGATACTTTTTTTGGTGTATGAAGTTTTGGTTTCTGCTTTTTTCTTGTAGCCATTGTAGTACTATGAGAACAACTATAAGAACAATTACATTCCTCTCAACACGTTCCCTCTACTAATTGTCATTATTTATTATAATAATTGTCTTGTACATGATTTGGAAGCAAATAATAATCTATGAAAATGAAAGCAGGCACACACATCATTGGAACTATTCCAGCTCTGACAAATTAATGAAGTTGCTGTAGATGGCTTTCGTTTGTTAGGTTTTCTTTTGTGAGAGGCTTGTTTCAATATCTTTATTTTTTGAAAAATACATTTTCCGTGCTATCATGATCGGTATATTCTACAGTCTGAAAACCATAAACCTTTGCCATTCCTGAGGCTCTTGGGGTCACCTTGCTGACCAGTGGAGGGATGGGACTCAGAGAGGCTGTGGGATTCAGCCCACAGCCTGCGACACAAATTATATCATGGCCAGAGTCAAACAAGTCAGTATGCAATTTTTTGTGCTGTTTAATGAAATGATAAGGCACAGAACAATGGATTATGAAGAGATTAATGGCAATTGAGGTAATTGCCATGAAAAGCAAAGTAAAGCCGATGTTTGGTGCTTGCAAATGCCATTTCTTGCAGACATATGTAAGCGCCATAGAATGTTACTGGAACACATATGGCAACTATTTTTTCTTTTTTAAAAATAAGGCTGCAACAGTCTCTGGTGTAGGTTTCTTGTACTTCTAATTTCCATCTCTTTCATGACGCAAAGGCCCCCGTTGTATTTCTCAAATGTGGTGAGAAATTCTCCAGAGCAGAACCCACAATTTAAAAGCTTTAGTGCTGGTGTCGGTAAGGTTTCAACAGTGTGATATGTTTTCCCAGGCTCCAACCACATCAGTTTCTTTTCTTCATGTTTAACTGTGAATTACCAATGAGAACGACTTTGCTTCATGTGAAGGCAAAGAAGGTTGTTAACACTGATCTAAGATCAATGGAAACTGTTTGAAGTATCCTGAGTAGTTTCACATTTTTTGTCACTTCAATCTGCATTTATTCCTTCAGAGAGGGAATCTGAGAATGCTTTAAACCTTGAGCAACAAGGAGAATGTGACTAGAAAGAACCTCCTTTTATTGTATCTCTGTAGCAAAAGATAGGGTTTGGGCTATCTCTTTGTGATTGCCTAATGTGTTTTTAAGGATTTGCAGTAATGGGCATATCAGGATCCATACCAGTGCTTCACTGTTCTGTCACTTAGAAGTCTGAAGTCTAACTTGAATCTTCTGCACTTTTTGAGTCTGTCACTTCTTGCTCTACCCAGTACTATTGAAGAGATCAGAAGTGCTCACTTTCTTTAGAGCAATCATTTGTGTATTTGGAGGTTGGTGTGCATCTTCTTTCTCTTGTTTTCTTAAAGCTGCACTGCCGTGCTTCCACAAGGGTTTTCTTATCAATGTGGATTTTTGCCATTCTGGTCACTCTTCTCTGGACATTCATCACTGATGCCATGTGGGGGCAGGCGCACAGTGGTGGGATATAGGATTGCCCCAGAAACCTTGCCAGTTCTGGGACTGCAGTGATGCATCTTGGTGGTCATGCACTTCTGCAGCCCAGCCAGTGTTCCTCTTCCTCCTGTGAGCATGAGGGTGTTGTCTCTTGTTCAGCTTGTGATCCTGTGTAACACCAAGGGATGGAACCCCTGGTGGAGTTCATCTCCATGCTGCATTTGTGAAGTTTATGATGTACAGCTGAAAATATTTGTAATGCTTTTTTTTCCCACAACATCCCTTAGATTTATGAATATAAAACTGAACCTGATCCTATTCATTAGCCTCTATTAGCCTTGCATCAAGTGCAAGTTTAGTAACAAGCTCTTGATCCATCATACAGGTTGCTGATGAAGACATTGAACAGAAGCTAATCTAGGACAGATTTCCAAGGGGGTCCTCTTGATACAACCTTCTAATTTATTATTCTAATAACCTTATTTAATATAAGGTTATTATTAACCTTCTAATTTATTAAGGAGCCCTGAAGGGTTATGTTTTGAGGTACTCTTTTGTAATTGTCTTGGTACAACAGTTTGTCACTTCTAATGTTAGTTCCATGAGAGGATATATCAAGACTTCCATAAATTTTGGCTAAAACATTCATTGCGACTCCTTCATCTGCAAGTCTAGTGTTCCTGCTGTGTAAGGGAATGATGTTCAGTTTACATGTGTCCTGACAAGTCCATGTTGGCTCTTCTCAGATAACATCTCCTGACTTGCTTATAAGAAGCCTTTCTTCCCACATAAATTTAGCAGTTCTTCTAATAAACAAGACATATATTGTTGAATGTGCTATTTCCAAAGTGTCTGACTTTCTGGAGTCTCAATAGCAAGAAGAATCTAGTAATCTGTCTCTTAAAACAAGAGGTCAACAAGTCTATTTAGATTTTAGATAGGCAACAAGTGACTCAGCAGAGCTAAAATCTTGCCAAGTTGGCTTCTGCTGGATTTAAACCACAGAAAAACATTTGACAGTGAGGACAGCATTTTAATCGTCCTGATGCTTTTAGGCATTTAGCCTTGTGTGTGTTATTTCCTTTAATTCAAAACTCTTGGAAGGTAACGTGAGGGTCATGCACAAGGAGTTATTGCAGTTCAGGCTTGCCGCTCACTTTGAAGTGCTGGAGTTGGAGGCAGTCCATGATCCCATAACATGCAAGTTGGGAGCTGCACTCAAAAAGAATCGCTGAGTTTTTTGAAAAGTGGGGAACAAGGCAGTTGCATCTTCTTCAGCTTGTGTAAATATTCAGTAAACATTTTTTTACATAATGATAGCTTTCTTTTTTTTAGTTAAGTACCACTCAGTATGTGGCATTTGCTTAAAAACCAAACCTACTTGGAAACAAGCAAGAGTAGAAATTTTCAAACAGGTAGGGGTGCAAGTAGAAATATTGCATTTCTGTTTGGTGTTGGAGGTCTTGAGAAACTCTAAATGGAAGCTGTGGGACTTGGTGACGTCAGCCATCTTTGTTGTATCATATTTAAACAATTGACTGTCTTGTTTTAGGAGCTAAATTTGTTTGTGGGTTTTTTAGAGTTGAAGGGTTGGGGTTTTTTTTAACCAACTCTAATTTTGTTTGACTGTGTTTATGAAGGGAAGCATTTAAGCCCGAGAATTTACTTTCTTAACAGGAAATATATTTGCGGTGTTCAACTTTGTAATAAAACCTCTTGTTTGAGCCCACAGTGGTAGGTGCTGACAACATCTCATCCCTCTGCTACCATTTTTCATTCTGGGATCCCTCCTCCAAGCAGGCTGGCCCATTTCAGCACTTGTTTCTGGGGCAGTCCTGGCCGTGGTATGGTCTCTGTGGTGTCCCTGTGTGAGCCTGTGTGTGAGTCATGGGGGGACAGGCAGTTCCAGGGATGTTGGGGCTGGCAGCGTTCCATGGACACAGGGTCGGTGGGGGTGGATACAATACTGGTGAATTTACTTACTTTCGGATGTGATTAATGTAATTCTTCAGCTTAAAATCCTGTGGTTTGTTGTCTGAAAGGCCCTCATGTGGAGCCCATAGCCCCAAGAAATGCAGCAAAATCCTGAAAACTCAGAAGCTTCAGATTTTGGAGCATAGGAAACAGTCAGCTTTTAAATATCAGACACGTGTGCCTCAATAGAGGTCCCACTCTTCTGAATAAAGCCTTTATTCACATAAAGATTGAGAAATCTTCACAACCTAGTAGATGCAGGGAGGCTCTTACCTTTCAGCACAATAGCAGGAGAGCACAGCTCTACCAGACCTGACTGCAGATCCTATCAGCAGCATTCATCTGTGCTGTGCAGAAATGGAAAATATTTTAGTGGTGAGTTAACTAGGAGGCATATCCTGATCCAGCTTTGTCACAATAGCAGATCGCTGCGGGCACTTATTGGAGTTGCTTTTGCTGCGGAATTTTAGTCCAGGAGCAACCTTTTTGTCTTTCTTCACAAAGAGGGTTTCTCTTTGTTCTCTGTGAAAAAACAGGAGACTATTTGTCTGCTTTCTTTGGATAATATTATTAAGGAAGATAATGCTTGAGAAGGAAACAGAAGCTGAACGCTGGTTGAGTGCATTCTGTCTTTTCTGTTGCTTGCAGATACAGATCCTCCCTTCTCAGGTCTCAGTTTGTTCTGGATTGTCTTCCTCCTTGTTTCACATGGCTATGTCTTTTTCTATGGATTAAACTAAACCAAAAAAAACCCCCGAAATCCAAACAAACAATTGATTTACTTATTGAGGCAGTGGCTTCATTTGTCTCAACTTATATTTTAACAGCAGGGCTGGGGTAGAGGGAAGGTGTCTGCAGAAGAGCAGGGTAAAGGAAGGAGTGGAGAGGGGATTTACAGCACCAAGGTACCACTCCCTGTTATGCTTCAGCCCACGCTTTAAATTCTTTCAGTGGCACAAAATCAAGCTTTTTTTTTTTTTTCCCTAAGGTGAATCATGCTAGGAAAAAATGACTTGTAGTAAAGAAAATTATAGAATTTAAGCCCTAATGTTTCTGGAGCTGCTGTTCGTGAACTAATAGCCATGGCCTGTTTATAATGTAATTGCATAGTTCTCTAAATTACTGCAGGCTTCTTCATTAAGAAAGGAGAAGAAAAATAAGTCCCCAAAGCCAAGTCTGTATAACCATGGCTCAGTAATGAAACTTTCATTTATTTAAACTTTTCTCTCCACATAAATGTGGATGGGTGGCTGGAAGGAGGCCAAGTTCAAACTGAGTGTGGCTGGTGCTGTTACTCCCAGCTGAGTCTGTAAGTGACCTGAAACTGTTTTGCATTTTGAAACTGTTCTGAGGGCTCTCTGAGGCTGATACTGAGCAAGTTAAGGATTCCATCATGTAAATACCACCATCATTAACACTTCTATTACTGACCACTTTGGAAGTACTCATTGAGGAGGTGCATTACTTTTGGGTGCAGTCCCTGGGGTTATGTTGGTAATGCTACTGTGAAGGGAAACAAGGAACATCAAGCTAATTTCCCTTGCTCAATATATGTTCATCGGATGAAAGATTTAGTTATCTCCTGGGCACTGAAATCTGTAACTCTTGGAGTCTGTAAAGTCATATAGCAGTCATAGAAAATGCATGGTTAAAAAATAATTTTAAAAAGCCCCAAACCAGCAAAACAGCTGATTCAAATTAGTGTCCTTTCCCTTCCTAGTTACTACACTAGTTGCTTTTGATCTGATTGTTAAGCAAGCAGTTATTGATAATGTTTTTCTTTTAACATATTTTGAAGTTGATTATATGTTCACATAGGCACTGAAGATTGCTGTGCACTGTGGTTTTATTCTGTATTCCTTGGTCATGGTGAGACCAACAAGAAAAGTTAACCTCACACTCTATGTCCTGGCTTTCAGGATCTTGTGATTTGTTCTCGCTGCTTTTTCTTAAGGGATCTTGAAGCCAGAGCACAGAATGAATTCTTTCGGGCCTTCTTCAGATTGCCCAGGAAGGAGAAGCTGCACGAAGTTGTGGACTGTTCTCTCTGGACGCCGTTCAGTCGCTGTCACACAGCAGGGAGGATGTATACTTCAGACACTTATATCTGTTTTGCCAGCAAAGAAAATGGCTGCTGCACTGTTATCATCCCACTTAGAGAGGTAGAGTTTTTTGTTTGTTTCATTTTGGGTCTTTATCTGCATTTTTCTGCCCTAAGCCTCCGCTGCCACTTGACTTATCTGCAAAATGTTGTTTGATGAAAAAGAGCAGGATGTTTGTGTGTATCAGGATTGTTTCACAGCTTGTTCTGGGTCTCATTAGAGCCTGAGTTCCTAAAAATATGGGTGATTCAAAACTATCCTCAAAGTGAAGTATGGACAGCAGCAGGACAGAACACTGCAAAAACAGAGTCTGCTTGGCCCAAGACTTGGACAGGGCTCCCCTCCCAGCTCCACAAACACATACATCCAGCTTGATGTTGATGGAGACTGACCCATTCCAGCAATGCAAAAGCATCCTTGCATCCTTTGCAACACAAATGTTGAGCTCTCTCTCCATAGACAACCTTTAGCAAACCTGTGGGTACTTTGCCAAGCTGTAGGGCAGAGAGAAGGAGGGGATGTTATGGATGCAGTGATGGGCTGACAAATTGTCATGAAATCAAGAGACAAGTTTAAATGGAGGGAGAGCATGCGGGAAGGTGGTGGGAAGCTGTCAGCTAACACCTGTCTGATCTGCTGTGAATACCAGGCTGTTATGATCTCTTAATTAAGGCTTTCTTTTCATCCTCAACTAATAGTAGAATAACATCCAAATCATATCATAACTGTAGCAACTTATCTTCTACTGTGGCAGAAACAGAAAACAATATGAGAACAGCGTTGTATACTTAATCAAAATCACCAAAACATCTGTTTTTCCCTATCTTCAAAGGTGGGAAAGTAAATTTTCTCCCCCCACCCCCAGAATTTGATCAAGTTGATTCTTTTATAAATAACTTTTTAAATCATACACCCCTTTCTTATCTTTTCCCTCAGTCTACTGTTTAGAAGTGGAATGCAAAATAATTTAGGAAACAAAAAGTCATCTGAGATACTTTCTGGCATCTGCTTTGAGCTTCTAGAGAGACCATGAACTTCAGGCAGTAGGATGTGTTTGATCAAGGAAAGCCACTATGAATAACCACATTTAAAGCATGCATATGAAATGCTCATGCATGTTTTGGTACCCGTAGAATATTTGAATATGTTTTTGTGCATGTGGTGCCTAATGTGTTTTCTGTAATGTTTATGGAAAAGGTGATCAGTATAGAGAAGATGGAGGACACAAGCCTTCTCCCTAATCCCATCATTGTTAGCATAAGGAGTAAGACAGCCTTTCAGTTCATTGAGCTGAAGGACCGTGATACTTTGGTGGAGAACCTGCTCCAGAGATTAAAAGAGGTGAACTCTGGCAACCTATTGCACTGCAACAACTTGCAAAATAACAATCAGGTAATGAACTTTTATTTTATTATTAATTCAATATGCTTATCCATTATTCCACTCTCCTGCCTTCTTTGGGAGGCCCCCAAATTGATCTTGAGCCAATCCTTATCTGATGCTACCTTTAAAGACCTGGCTGGTGGGATAGAGGACACTCACAGCATAGCTGTGATTGAAATGCTGGGGAGAGCAGGGACTATGGTGGGCAGCTGGGCTGCCCTTCAGAGACCTCAACAGTCTGGAGGAATGGGCTGATAGAGACCTCACAAAGTTCAACAACAGCAAATGTGAAACCTGGCAAAATAAGCCCATGTGGCAGGAGAGGCTGGGGACTGGCTGGTTGGAGAACAGCTATGTGGAAAAGGTGGAGGAGTCACGAACAAGTCAAGCCTGTAAGTCAGCAGTGTGCTCTTACAATGCAGAGGGACAACCCCGTATCAGGTTGTACCAACAGGACTGTAACCAGCAGGTCATGGAATGTTACTATTCCCTTTTATTCAGCACTTATGAGGCTGATCAGGAGAACTGTGTCCAGTTTTGATTCTGCTTGATTACACATGAAAAGCATTGATAATTTGGAGTAAGTCCAGGGAAGGGCTATAAGATGGTCAGGGGCTGGAGCACGTGCTTTATAAGGAGAGGTGGAGGGAGCAGGGCTTCCTCAGCCAGTCTTCTGCCAAATAGTGGGGAGTTGGAAGACAAAGGCAGTCTTCTTCGGTATGCCAGTTGAAAGACAAGGAGCCATAGCTTCAATATTTAGCAAGAAAAAATCCAAATAGATAAAAGGAGAGATTTCCCCTCATGGTTAGGCAGAACTGGACCAGGCTGCCCAGAGCAGCAGTGCACTCTGCTTTCTTGGAGCTACTCAACTTGACTGGGCACACACCCCAGCAACCAGGGCTGAGGGCTCCTGCTTTGAGCAGGGGATTGAAAATGATAGTCCTCTCCAACCTAAATTGTTCTGTCATTTTGTCTTTCAAATCATAACAGTAGAAGACTGTTTGGTAGCTTGTCATCAAGGACACTTAGAATTGGCTAACAACTTTTGTTTTAAAATAACAACCCTTTTCCTGACATACAAATGAATGGCATTTTTTATAAAGTCTTGAGTAAGACCTTTCCACCTGAAAGGTGTTAAAGGTTTTGATGCAAAAGACAAAGGGTAACTCAACTCTGTGTCTCGAGGACAGTTAAGGATGTAGTTCTTAGTCTCTTCAGTCATTACCACTTTGATTCTGCCTTGCAGAACAGCCTTGCCTTCGGATCCATGTGCACACTGCGGGATGATGAGCCTGTATGTCTGGGAACAGAGGCTTCACAAGGGAAAAAGAGAAGTGAGTGTGAAAAGGAGAACAATTACTTGCTCAATGCAGAAGCACTAAGGTCAGACTTTCATCAGTCAGGAATGTCAGGCCTTGATTTTGGAAAGGTATGTAACATTTGGGGAAGCTGTAGGAGTTTTAGGTTTTGTTTTTAAAAAAGCTGGGGTTACATTCAGACAGATAGGCATTTTTAGTAAAATGCACTCTCTACTGGTTGGAGAAGTTAGATATGGGATAACAGCTTCTCTATTTGCTTGGATTTTTTTCTTTTCCCTCCCCCCATTTCATTCTGGTGAATATTTAAAATTTTTATGCCTGTGTGGTGAATTAGATATGCAAAGTGGGGAAAGTTGAAGTCCCTAGAACAGGCTTCCCATTTCCATTGGTAATGGAATACCTTGTAGAATTTCTAATATGTGAAATGCTTTTGTTTACCAGTTCTCACATGCACATAATTGGTTTTTTTAAATATATCTTCTTGTTCCCAGTCTAGGGAGCAAATCAAAGAGAGCCTGTGGGATGACCATTTTGTGGAGTATGGCAGAACCGTGTGCATGTTTCGCACAGAGAAAATCAGAAAACTTGTTGCTATGGGAATTCCCGAATCCTTAAGAGGCAAACTCTGGCTCCTTTTCTCAGGTGGGCATGCTTAGAAACGTTGGCTGTAGGCATCATCTGATTCTGGACATGGCAAAACATTTAGGCAAGAAATCTCTCAAAGGCAATTAAATGTTCTTTACATGGAACCTGTGATACTACTTAAGGAAAAGATATGATCTGAACTGAACTAATACATCCAAAGAAGTACCCAGGTAGATCTGTGAAAGTTTTATCTCAGGATGATATCATATGATGTACAGAAGAATCAAAATAACATCTCTGTAATCTATGTAATTTAAAATTAGCGTCATGTTTTCATAAAACAATGTTCATCTTCAAGCAGCAATTAGATTGTAGCGTAAATACTGAGTTAGCCCTAGACAAATCAGATTATTGCAAAATAATGACAATCTCAAAGTTGGCAGACCTGGTTCCTGCTTCTTGTTGAATGTTGGCAGGGCTTACAGAAACTGGAGATGGAAAAAACAACTCATTTCATCGACAGATAAGGCAGAGCCAGAATGTGCCTACAATATGGTCTCAAAAGTTTAGTCCTTAATCCAATATATGGCATATTCAGACATTTGTAGATGTGGAGCTTTTCCTCCTTGAAGGATGTGAATAGTGCTGAGTACATTTCTCCCAGTAATATGTGTGGGTGGTGAGACACTTGGAAGGGGTTGCCCAGAGAAGCTGTGGATGGCCCATCCGTGCAAGTGTTCAAGGCCAGGCTGAATGAGGCTTTGAGCAACCTGGTCTTGTAAGAGGTGTCCCTGCCCACAGCAGGGGGATTGGAACGAGATGATCTTTAACCAGTACTTTCAACCCAAACCAATACTTTCTGCTGGAGGCATCTTTTGCTCAATCAAGGTGTTTCAAATGATGTTGTATCGTGCAAGCTTTGCTAATACTTAGTTTTCAAGATATGTTCTGCTAGGACTTTGTCTTTTAGGTCTGGATATTCACAGACTTTGGGGAAAACCATCTTGCTTATACCCTTTTGAGCAGCAATTCGCACAACGCTTAGTTTTAGCATCATCCTTATCCGCTCCTTTCTTCCTCTTTCTCCCTCCCTGCTGCCTTCAGACGCCGAGACAGATCTGGCCTCTCACCCTGGGTATTACATGGATTTGGTGGAGGCATCCATGGGCAAGTGCTGCATGGCGACAGAGGAGATCGAGCGTGACCTGCACCGCTCGCTGCCCGAGCACCCGGCCTTCCAGAGCGAGACGGGCATCGCTGCCCTCAGGAGGGTGCTCACGGCCTACGCCCACAGGAACCCCAAAATAGGATACTGCCAGGTCAGACATTCCCAGCAGGGTAATGCTCCCTGCTCGTTCTCCCCCTTCTTCCCACTCTCTTGTTCTTCTCTTGAGAGTGCTTTTAATGGTGCTTTTGATAAATACTGCCCTTTTAGTTGCAAAAGTACATAATTTTAGATATTTAGTGTTATTTTTCCTTGCAAAACAAGTACATAGGTTCACCAAAAGGCTCTGTCCTACCAACGATATTCCTTCAGCATTTTGCAAGCTGCATTTATAGTTACAGGAGGGGAAAAAATTGTTTCTGATGCTAATGTTTGTTGCTGCTGAAAGTGCATTTCTTGGACAATACTTGGAAGCAGTGCAGGGTGAATTGGCCTGCACAGATGAGATTTATGTAGTGCACTGGGGCAGAGGCTTAATGAACCTTTCTGCCACTTTCTTCCAAAACTGATGATAAGTGATGAAAGTACTTTGTCTAGCTGGCCAGCTCCCTGAATTCTGATTAATATCAGAGTGGTCCTGATATTGGAATAGGGGGCAGTGAAAGCAGCCCCAAAACATCTTGCAGTATCAGTTACCTGCTTTGTATCTTGGCAACTTCAGTACTGTGCTTTTCTTCATTGTTTCCTATTGCTCTTACAAAAAGCAGTATACATAAGCTTGGAAAACTTGCTATGCCTATGGGTTGCAAGTATGTATTTGCTGTCTATTCTCTCTTTTTCTTGCTGTTTTATTTTCTTAGTTCTTTACATCCTGTTAGGCTGCTTTTCTTTCTATAAAAAGCCACAGTTGAGCTTTTGTCAGTAGGATTTGCTGTCACTAACAAATCCCATTTTCTTTTTTTCCCTTGTAAGTCTATGAATATTTTGACCTCAGTGTTGCTGCTGTATGCCAAAGAGGAAGAAGCCTTTTGGCTGCTGGTTGCTGTGTGTGAGCGGATGCTGCCGGATTACTTCAACCAACGAGTGATAGGTGAGCTCCTGTTCGTTGTCTTGCAGGCTGGGAAGGGGCAGCCAATTGGCACAGGGGTGGGGAAAATGCTCAGGGCCAGCTGGGGTCCAGAGCCCATGGATGAGGTGCTCCATCTACTTGTGTGGTGTGCAGGGACAGCAGCAGTGGCTGCTCAGATTCCAGCCAGAATTGGTTTTGGTCTGAAGGCTTTGAACTGCAAGATCTGTAAATACATGCTCAACTTCACAGTTTTTTTTTTTCTTTCCTGTTGGTCAGAAGATGGTGACACTTTTGCCTGTTACATAAATAGAAGAGCTTGTGGGTCTTGGCTAGGAGGGTGCAGTGTTAGAGACTTGAGCTGTTTAAGATGGACCTAGGAAAGATCTGCTTTGTGATCTGAACTGTCTACATTGCCTGGCTGCTGGAGCAATGAAGGCTTGCATCTACACTAGCCCTTTGTAATGAGGGCTGATACAAGTCCCTCTGCCACACACTGTGTGCTGTGTCTCCTCTATAGTTGCCATTATTTTTAAGATTGTTGTGCAGACTGCCTAGTGCACAGAAAGAGAGGGGCTGAGCAGTATTTGTTCTTTGCAGACACTTCCTTTACAGAAATGTTTGATAGCTTTTCCCTTTTTAATGCTAACCTTAGTGCATAACTGCAGCATCTGCTGCTATACCCTTGCTATGGCAAAGGGAGGGACCAGGGTCACATGTCCTCACGTGAGGATAGGAGCAAATCACTGGCAGTAGTGGTTCTGGGAGCTAGAAATGGTCTGGGCGGTCTTATGCTGCCTGTGGAGTGGAAGGAGACATTTGAGAAGATTTCCAGTCTTTTCCTTGAAGGATGGGGTTGTTGTACCTTCCTCCAGACACTGTGTCACTGCTCAGTTTCTGTCTTGTCACTGAATGGGCAAGAAGTTAAGTTAAGGCTCAGTTATTCCAAAGTTTGGCCAGATGCTGAGCATGTTTTGTGGTGCTTTGAATGCTGCTGGTATTTTCTGCTAGTGGACTGGGCATTGTAACTGTCCCACTTGTCAGAATTTCTCTTCTTGTCTTCAAACATGACTTTAAACTGCTATTTTGATTACTGATTTCCATGTTTGTTTGTCTCCTTCCTTGATTAAAGGAGAGACACAGCTTTATTGGGACTCAAGCATTTCTAGATATCAACAGTGTGCTTTGGATTACTCATAACTTTGATGCTTGCTGGGTTATTGCCCTTAAGCAGCTTTCTCTGCCTGGCCTAATGAGTTTTCTCACCTGGCCAGCCATATCCCTGCCTTAAGTTGTTCTTTGTGCTTTGTATCTTGCCTGTCACTTGCCATGGCTACAGCCTATATTATTTAAGTGCTGAAAATTTTGGTTGTCCTCTCAGTTTTCTGGCCCTCTTTACCCCAAGAAAAGAGTACTGTGTCTCTCTACTGCCATGGCTCACCACAGTGTGAAGAGCCAGGAGTTCAGCTTGGAAGTTGCTCTGCTCTCCCTGGCTGAGTGGCACTGGTGCAGTTTTGCAGCATGGTTGCTTCACTGAGCACTTATTTCTGCAGCTCTGCTTTACCCTAGAACTTAATGTGCCCAACTCGGTGCTGCTGATCTTCTCCACCCTGCCCCTCCTCTGGTTCCTGTTGCTTGAGTTAGTGTTCTTGGCTCTGCATTTCAGTCGACCTTCTTTTTTGATTTGCAACTAGCTCTTGTCTAAACTTTGTATTGTTTCTTCCTGCATAACGCTTCCAAGACTCAACTCTTCCTCTTTGTGTGCCCTGCCAATACTGTTGTCCAAATTTTGATCTCTCAATAACTTTGGCGATCTCTGACCTTGCTACCCGTCACTGTGCTTTTCCTCTTCAGTGTCAGCCAGTAATCTCTACAGTCCAAACAGCTACCAAATTAATGATCTTGATTATAACAGGCCTTCTTAGCTTCCTTTTGTCTAAGACCTTTTCTTCATGACTTTTGAAATCTTCTATTTATTTATGTGTGCGTGTTTATTTAGTTAGTTAGAATTTTTGCTTTCAAAACTTAGGCAATTCAGTCCTACTCAACCTTTTTACTTTCATCTTCCTCCTGCAGCCTTTCCAGCTCTGACCCCTTTCAGAAGTTTTTTCATTATTTCACTGCTTGCAAATGGGAAAAGCCTGCAGGCAAGGCTCCTCCTTAAGGAATTCCTTCTGTCCTTCTCTCTGCAATGCATAGAGGAAATTATAGGCAGATAGGTGCAAGATAGAAACAAGTTGTACATGGGTCAAGAGTGGTGCCAAGGGTCAGGCATATCCTATTCTCAGTTACCATGACTTTTCCAGCCCCTGCATAAACCAGCAGGGTATCTTACCCCACTTTATTTGTTAGACTGTCATCAACTTGACACTGTAATTCTTGAAACACTGAAGACCCTATTTCATTTCTCTGATTTGCCTTTTCAGTCCTGAAGATGTCATTTATCAGGCATCTAAGGTCATAATTTTTCAAATGGATGCCCTGGTTTTTCCTACCTCATGCTGTAATACAGATTCATTTGCTCAGATTTCATGTTTTCAGGGAGCCTAATGAAAAAATGGACAGACAAGTCCATTTTAATATGTCGGCTTCACTTTCATCTACAGTGGCAACACTTATTATAAGAAGATCTGTGAAAGATCTGGACAGAGTTGCATGTTCCTTTTAAAGCGATGGTTTTTCCAGTCCTGTCTCTGAGTCTGCAATGATCTATTTATATATGTCTTGCCTATCTGTCTCTGGCTTCCTTCAAATACCTCTAAATCCAGCTCTGTTTTTTGGGTCTGTGTTAACTATGGCTATTAAATTGTTTGCATTAAGCTTATTAAAGAAAATCCAAACAAAAATTGCACTCTGTTGAGTAACTCCAGTCTGTTTTTCTCCTTTTCTTCAATCTTATGAGAGGCTTTTTCTTCAAAGCATCATGCTTGATGGGTTTCTCAAAAACTTTTTGGATGTTCATGGGCTTTTATTTTTGATTTGTGGTGCTGTAGTATTTGTTCAGTCACCAGCAGAAGGTCTTTGTGGCCTGATGTGAAACGTTCTAAGAGAGAAATGTCATAGCTATTTTTTTCCCTGTGATTTTGATGCAGAGCCAAAAGATGCTGGCTCTCTGCCACAAATTGTCCAGGTTATATTCTGCTTTTGAATAACAGAAGTTTTGAGTGCTAGGGATATATATGTGCTAGCATTTAAAATTGTGTCCTAATTTTAGCAGAATATAATCTATAAAAAAGAAATTAAATAACTTGAAAAGAAAGACAAAAAATTGAAAAGCTAACTGCATTTTGTATTCAGGAATATTTTTAACTGGCAGTGTCTTTGGTCAAAGCCCTGAGGTGGCAGATTTGGTTTGTAGACACAGTCCACTTTATTGAGAAGAAACTATATTGATTCTATAACAGCTGCTGACAAAGCAGAACTGAACTAGTAGCTAAAACAGAGCCCAGATCTGCTCCTTTTGGAAAGACTGGTGGGGACAGTTAGGAAATGTTTTATCTGAGCGTTGCAGAAATCTTTTGTTCTTTATGTGTAGATATGTATGCTTGTAAGTATATTTGTATCTGTGCATGTACTTTCGTGTAAATATTATTCTTCCTGCTTGGTGTGTGTAGCCATATCTGGACTTCCATCCTGTATTTTCTCACCTAGATCAAAACTGCCCACTTGCTTGAATACATACATCTGAGAGGAATGTGTACGGCCTTATTTTTACAGCCCAAGTGGAGCAATAAACTGTTTTAAGATTGCTTTTGCTAGCACTTAATTATTACGTGCTCTTGTAGCCAAGACCAACAGCTGCTGCTATTGCTATTTCATTGCACCCTAAAGGCACTTAGGAGAATTAACACATTTCTTGCAGAAAGTTGTACAGTAAGGATTATGGACACAAGGCTGAGATCACAGCAGGAGGACAATGGCATTTTCCATTGTATATGCATGTATATCTTGCCAGTTTAAATTTTGAGAAAGTCTTGCAGTTAATAGTTGACAGTAGTGATTAGCTTAAAAAAATATATTTTCCTGTGTCAGTCCTTGCTAATACTGTTCCTTTATCACTTGTAGGTGCTCAGGTAGACCAGTCGGTGTTTGAAGAGCTTATAAAAGAGCAACTTCCAGAGCTGGCTGAACATATGAAGGATCTGACTGCCCTAGCTTCCATCTCTCTTTCCTGGTTCCTTACCCTTTTCCTCAGCATCATGCCCCTGGAAAGTGCTGTGAATGTTGTGGACTGCTTCTTCTATGATGGCATCAAAGCCATTTTCCAGCTGGGCTTGGCCATACTGGAAGCCAACGCTGTGGATCTGTGTAACAGCAAGGATGATGGGCAGGCCCTGATGATCCTGAGCAGGTATGACCACACAGGAGTGCTCCTTCCACCACATGCTGTTCTGCCCTAAAACAAAGGCATTGCTCAGTAGACACCAGGGCCCCTCTGTGTCACCCTGCTGCTGCTGCTGCTGTCGCAGTGTCTGCCTTAAACAATGGCTTTGTACATCGCACGAGATGTCCTGTGAAATTTCCTGGCACTTGCCGAGACATGCATCGCCCGCGTCAGTGTGCAATATTTACTGCTGCTCTTCGTGCCTTCCCTACACTGACGGGCTTCCTGCTCCAGACTCCAAGGAGACAGAAGTTTTCTTCCTTGGGCAGCATTTAGTCCTTTGGCTGGCTTGCTGTTCCTCAGATGAGTAACCACAAAGGCATTTTTGAAAAGTCTAGCTTCCCCAAAACTCAATTTATTTCTAAGTCTGAGCTCTTAGACTTAATTTCTTATTTGAATTGAGAAGAGCACAGTGAAATGTGATCTGTGTTCTTATACATTTCCTCCCTTCAGGTTTTTAGAGAATGTCAAAAATGAGGAAAGCCCTCTGCCACCCATTGGTAATCACCATGCATTCTTCAGTGACGACCAGGAACCCTCTCCAGTGACTGAAATAGCAGACCTGATTCATGACTCCTATGAGGTAAAATAATTCTTTGTATTTACTAGTCAGTTAAGTTAGAATTTTAAAGAAGAAGGTTAAATTCAGCTTGGATGCTTTGAAGTTAATACACGTGTTTACAGATTCCTTGACTAGAGTGCTCTCATGCACAAGACTAGGTCTAATATGAGTACCTAGATTAATTAGAGACTGGGTATGCTTTTTCTTCAAGGTCTCATGGCACTTTAAAAGCTGTATTTCCAATTAATATGAGTATCATAAAATACAACACAGATCTGTTCCTCTCTTACAGAAATTTGGAGACCACTCTGTGGAACAGATCGAGCACATGCGCTACAAACACCGGATCCGTGTCCTGCAGAGCCACGAAGACACAACCAAGCAGAATGTGGTGAGCAGGGTATTATTTTGACTGAGGTAGCTCAGCATTGCCTCTGGAGACACACGGGTTTAGTTTTTAAAAAGGTACCACCAGGTCTTGAAAAATCATTGCTGACTCTGCAAAGAGCTCTTTCTTGGGATGCTGATCGTTTTTCTTTGGCAGCCATGTGCATCATTATAGTTTAGTGGCTATAAAATTCTGAACAACTGCAGGACTGTCCAGCCCAGCACCTTATCTGTGACTGTGGCCCAGCAGATGCCTGGGGAAGAGCATGAGGAGAGACAGCACCATGCAGTGCATCCCCAGCCTCTGTGACCTGTAGCTTAGGGACTTCCTGTCTTTGTTTCTAATAGCCCTTGAGGGATTTCTCTTTTCATGGATTTGTCCAACTGGTGAACCTAAAAGAGGGGGAAACAGCACAAAGATTTTTTAGTGGTTTTCAGCTGTTCCACCTAAGTACACCTCATGAGTCTGCCCATGTTGGTGATGTCACTAACATGATTTTCTTTCCTTTTAAGCTCCGAGTTGTCATCCCAGATGTTTCAATTCTTCCTGAAGATTTAGAGGAATTGTATGACTTGTTCAAGGTTGGTCTCTCTGAAAAGCAGGCGATGCACCTCACTGAGGCTTCTTTGGGTGTAACTTCCAGCTGTTGCTTGGCAGTGTAGCACTGACCTCTTGTCCTCTGCCTGGGCTGTGCTCCCTGGTGGGGGGATCTTGCCATTTTGTCCTTTCTGTGGTTGCAACAGTTGTTAAAGAGGAATAGTGATGTACTCATTCTTCAGAGAACTGCTCCAGAGTTCCTTGCTAACTTTCTGCTTGGAAATGGTCCCTGACAAGTTAGGTTCTGTTAACTTTCACATGCAGAACAAATATTATCTAGCTCTGCACACTGAGAGCTTGGCAGTGCTTTTAAATCCTGTTCTCTAAATGCTCTTTAAAGGCAGACTCTCTTTTCCATGGGGAAAAAAACCCCAAACCCCACGACCTTGTGTCTTTGCCATTTGTTCCAAATTTTTTAATAGGTTTTTTGGGTTTTTTTAAACTAAAAACAGTTTCAGTTCCTTTCTGTCAAGCTGTTGTTTGATAAAACTTAGAATAAAGTTGGAGACAGAGACATCTAAGCTTATACAACTATATTTGATTTGGAGGTCCAATCTGTAATTATTTCCCTTAATGGACCATTTCTTCTGTATATTGTTCATAGCCATAAATACTGAGAATATGAGCCATAAATACTGAGAATATGACTGTGGTATGTTGTTAGTGTTACACAGCTTTGCCCCCAAGAGCAGCTGTATCCTGCCTCCATTAGTGGTTGTAAGATGATGCTGCTGGGGCTTGTTCTTCAGTGCTTCCCTCCTGCTCCTCACTCCTGATTTTTGATATTTGATTAGCTCACACTCCCTTCTTCCTTTTCTGGTAGTGGTTTCTGTTATTTCCCTTGCTCTCCCAGGGACACCTTGCTTTGTTGGGACTCTTTGCGTTGCCTGTCCCTAACAGAAGACTAATGGTACAGTATCCAAATGGAGCGGTCTGAGAGAGAATAAATGAGCAGGTCAAGCCTATGTTAACTTCATATTTTTTGTGACCCTCTTTGGCTGCTAAGGGACATCCTGGGTCAGATGTGGTTAAACACACATAGCCCACAGTGAATTTTTTTCAAGAATTTCAGTAGCCCACAGTGAATTTTTTTCAAGAATCTGCCCAGTCTCCCTTCATATTTATTAATTATCCATTGGAAACTGTGAGAGCGGCTGGCTGCTCTGATGAAAGATTTGCTTTTTCACACAGGAATGGTCCTGGTCTCACTATGACACCTTGCACAGAGCGAACTTTGAGCACGTTACAGCGCAGTTTGATGTGAATGCCCTTTTCTGCTGCTCGTGCTCTCTGCTGCTGCTGCTGCTTCCCCACAACAACTGCTCTCGTGTCTCCGCTTTCTCCTAGAGGGAACATTTGATCAGGTGCTACTGGGAAAGCAGCAGGAGCGCGGTGTCGGAGCGCCACGACCCCAGCAGGCCGTACGCCGAGCAGTACCGCATCGACGCCCGGCAGTTCGCCAGCCTCTACCGCCTGCTCTCGCCCTGGACCTGCGGGGAGCACACCGAGCTCCTCGCACACAGGACCTTCCGCCTCCTGGATGAGAACAGGGACTGCCTGGTCGAGTTCAAGGGGCTCGCCAGCTGCCTGGGTATGGGCTCTCTGCGGGCTGGGAGGCAGGGCAGGGCAGGGGGTGGCACGTGGGGAAGACAGGAGAGTTAAAATGCTGCATAACTGGCAGAGAGGATGGCTTCTAGGGCTTGTAATGACCCATATCAGTGACCTTTACTAATTTGTGTTTCAATCACCTGAAGTCAGTTTTGATTTGAGACAGCCTAAGGACGTGATTGAATGTTGTATTATATTTGATTTCTCAGACAATAGTAATTTTGTTGAAAATTTTGTATGAGTTAAGAATTACACCTGAGTCTACACAGAATGCTAGGAAATCCTCTCTTGCTCTGAGTATAGCTCTGAAATCTCAGTGTACCTCTTTGAAACTGCTTCTTGAAGACTTAACCTAACACAGCTGACTGCTGCCTGCCTTGCATGTTGACAGTAAGCAGAACAAAAAAAATGTGGCCAGCAGTGACTGAGGGCTGTGCTAGGGTTGGTCTTGAGGCGTCCAGCTGTCCTGGTAAGTGAGACTGCCTGTCCAAAATCTGGCTGAAGAGAAAATGGCAGATCTCAACTGTTGTCTGACCTCAAGTGGAAAAAACTGAAATTCAAAGCTTCAGTAAAAATCAGTGATTTTGTATTCTTTCCACTTACAATTTTTAGAATTTTTAATGTGAACAACTAAGGCACCCTGTATTCTCTTTTTATTTGATTCTTAGAGGGATACAACTTTAAACTAAAAGTTCTCTACAGTATTTGAGTGCATTTGAAAATTTAGAATCTAATTTTTACTGGTCATTGAAAATGTGAATTATATTACATGTGAAATAGTTACCTCCTTTGGGCTTACTCTGTAGAACAGCAGTAAGGGCTGAAGGGGAGAAATACTAAGAATATGATGTCCCCAACATTATCTGTCTCTCCCCTCTCACATCTCTGTAAATCTGTGGCAGCAAGCTGCCTTTACTAGATTGCCTGCCATCCTCCTTGATATTTTTAAATGATGCTGAAGCTCCATAGGGTTAGGTGCTCCCAGTCTACTTCACAAGAACAAAGACCAAAACAGATGGCTGTCACCTGCTGTTCCTCACTGACAGGCACAACCTAAAGTCACACACTGGCCGTATGTTTATGTCCATGTAAACAGTTATTCTTTGTGAACAGAGAGATGCCTGATTTATTTTAAACTGTGGAAGTAAATGCTCTGGTTCACTTCCTTCTTGTTCTTTATTTTCCTTGCAGATGTTATGTATAATGGAGAAATGAATGAAAAGATAAAGTTACTATATAAACTGCATATCCCACCAGGTAAGAAATCTGAAAGGAAATTAATACCTCAGTTTCCCCAAAAAATCTCTTGCTTTTGGGAAAAGCTTAATGAAGAACCCCACCTTGCTTCCTTCCAACTGGGAGCATACAGGATGTGCATACAGGATACACTCACTGCATTTTACAAATGACTCCATTAATTACAAACGGAACCTTTTTGGATGAAATGTATAGATTACAATGTCAAAGCTCACACATCTGTTGCTTTCAGAGATCTTTTGCAGGCAACTATATGGTAACTTCCAGACAAAATACAAACTGAATAACATTTTTGAATGGCTTGTACTCCACGTACAGTAGAGATCTCCTTGTATATCTTGATTCAGTTTTGATTAGGTGACAAAATTCTGTGGTAGTTCCTCTGTGCAAAGTTTTTAATTAAATATGCAGTTCTTGGCAAGCTTCCAACTATAGTACCAGTCTTACAGGAGCATAATTTTACAGTATGATTTAATTAAGTACCTAAAAGCATTTACAAAACATCTTAGCATAATTACTTTGCTTTGAGTATGTAAATTTTAGAAAAATAAATAATCATTGTGCTGAACTCAAAGGATTGAATTTGTCCCATTTCTTGGACAGCTCTCACAGAAAATGAACGGGACAGCCAGTCACCATTACAGAATCCTTTGCTGTCAACATCAAGACCACTGGTCATTGGAAAATCCAACGGTATGTCCAGAATGGTTCTCTAATATGAGTGCATGAGATAAACAACTTTCCACTTGTAATCCCTACCATGTTATCTTTGCTCTCTGGGGTTTATTTTGAAATGTAAATTTACTCCAGTGATTTGAAAATTAATTCTCCTTTTTATGTCTGTTCTAAAAAAGGTGATGCAGTAGATTACCAAAAGCAATTGAAGCAGATGCTGAAGGATCTAGCCAAAGAAAAGGATACTAAAACTGAAAAGGAATTGCCAAAAATGAGCCAGGTATGTACCTCAGAGGCTGTATTCTGTTTTTAAAGAAGTGCACTTCAAATGAAATTATTGAATTCAACAGTTTGGCTCTCTCTCATGAAGCATAACCTCAGCCTGAACTTGGATTCAGTCCTTCAGGCACTGAGGACTGGGCTCCTCTGATCCCAGGGAGCAGGTGCTTAAAAACTTTTAACTATCAAAAAACTATAATCCTAGCAAATGAGCATCCTACCTGCTCAGACTGGCTGGTGAGTAGAATTTCAGATTCACCCTTACCTGCAGCAGAACATGCAAGCAAACAGGCTTACGCACGCTGCAAAAAGGCCTCCTCCTCCTAAGCCTAAGAATTCCCAAGAATGCACATTTTTGTTCTGTCTTCCCATACCTCCTCTGCACCAAACCAGTAACTTCTTAGTCCACCACACCTAGAACTTGCCCTGTCTTAGCCAAACACTGACTAGAATTGCAGGAAAACAGCTGTAGGCTGTCACAATCTTACCATCTGTTTCCTAATGCCAGTAGCTTTCTGTGTTGTTGGCATAAGGAAAGCTACTGGAGGGAAAAGGGCCCCATATTAATAGAACAAATTTACAGACATGCAAAGAAATATAGGACTGCCCCCAGAATCCCTTCTGTGCTTGTGTTGCTAAATGAAGTTTTAAATGGCTGGCATGTACCTAGTCTGTTATCTCTGCAGGGGCTCATGATCTCACAAAGGCATCACTTCACTGAGGGTCACAAACTTTCCTAACAGGATATATGGAGACATCCTCTCTAGCCTGATAACCACCTGTAATGGGCGAGCAAGGGACAGACTGAAAGGAGCTAGGCAGGGAAAATCTCCAATTGTTTCAGAAGAGCTGGGAAAGAGGGGAGAGAAACAGCAGAAGGGAAGAAGGCCTCTAGGCCTGTGGATGGATACTTGGGTTGTAACCCACTGTGTAGCAGCCACCAATAAGGGATTATCCCTGACGTTGTATTTCACTTGCCCTTAGATCATCTGTCAGGTCCTGATTTCCTTCATCAGGGCATCAAAATACTTCACTGCCCTCTTCCCTTTTTGATTTCAGCACAGGGTTTCCTAGCACCACTGGGGGTTGAAATCCCTTCACTAACATTTTTTTAAAAGCAGGCAGAAGTTATAGAAGAACATATAAATGTACACACCATTCTACCTTTGCACTACCATGTCCTGCCTGACTCCTGCAGTGATCCTTAGCGTGGCTGTTTAGGCCTTTGATGCTGGTTTCTCATCCTTTACAGAGAGAGTTCATTCAGTTCTGCAAAACCTTGTATAGCATGTTTCATGAAGATCCAGAGGAGAACGATTTGTATCAAGCCATTGCCACTGTGACCACTCTGTTACTTCAGATTGGAGAAGTAGGACAAAGGAGCATCAGCCTGGGGAGCGGATCAGAGGAGCTCACCGAGGACTTGCAGCCCGAGGCCTCTGCTTCAGACCAGGATACTGTTTTTACTGACACTGTGAAGACCCCTCACAGAGACTCTCAACCTTCACCTGTGACTGAAGGGGACTGGACTGTCTCTTTTGAACATATTTTAGCCTCCCTCTTGACCGAACAATCATTAGTTAACTTCTTTGAAAAACCCTTAGAACTGAAACCAAAGCTTGAGAATGCAAAGCTAAATCAATACAGTCTCAGAACAAATGGAATGAGCTGCCAGTCACGGAGTGAACATGCAAAACCAAGCACGCAGTAGCAGCCAATATGTCAAAAATGAAATGCACTGAAATTATGCCAAAGGACATACTGTAAAAGGCTTTCAGTTAGCAGTGGACTTCTGGTCCACAATTTGTTGGTCTGTGGTTTTCAGTTTAAGAGCTTTAAAAGCTAAAAGGGGTTTAGGTTTGTTTTGTGCCATTGACTTACTATGTTCTTGTTTTGAATGTAAAAGGAAACATCTGTCTACAGTGTGAAGACTGAAGCCCTCCTCTGCACTGGGAGAGCAGAGGCTGGCTCCAGTGTTTTTTTTTTTTTTTTTTTTTTTTTTTTTTAAGCAGGGGAAAACACTTCTCATCTGCTGTCCACGGTTTGTTTTAGTTGCCTTTTTTTGCACTAATACTGAGAACTGTTTCAATGCTGGTAATTGAAACTATTTTAATATATTTGATGGTATTCCAATTTTTATGTCTTGCTGAAATGTTAAGTGTACATGGACATGCTTCTGATGTTGGTCTGTGAAAATATGCACTTTTCAATAAAGCCTTTTTGTACAAGACTGGCATTGACAGTATTTACTGGTTTAGGGAAGCCAAGTGACTTTAGTCCCAATTGGTTTAAACAAATACCCTGAGGTAGCATGGTCACAATTATTCACTAATAAAAACCCTGTTTCTGTGTTGCACACTGAGCTGCTTTGGGAGAAGCCTACTGAGTCTGCCTAAGAGGCCAGTGGGGCACATCATCCACATGAGATTACATACATGAAATACTGATCTATCAGTTTTGGTTGAGTTTTTCTTAGTTTTGTTTTTAAACAAACTTGACCTTAACTTAAAATACTTGTGTAAAGGCTCTTTAATACCCAGAACAAAACAAACCCACCACAACTCTGCCATCCACACAGCACATTTGAATCTCCTCCTTAGTCCATTCACATGTAACATAAGTCTACTGTATCTTTAATTAAGAAAATTACATCATTATGTTCAAATTCAAAGAAAGCAAGATACTTTAAAAGGCTGGTACCTGTTCAACTTGATGCTTCACAGCTGAGAGCTTGAAGAGACTGGACAATAAAAACAACAACTTAAGAATGTATTTTATCTTTTTATTGTAATGAAAATCTGTTTAATTTTCATCCACATTGACTGTCTGTAGACCTGCAAAACAAGACATTTTATCACCACCTATTAGATATATGGAAGTCTTCTCAAGAAAGTACACCTACAGTTTCAAGGCTAGTCTGCTGATCTACTTCTGCAAGAGCAAACTATATAGACAAGTATTTCTCCAAATGTTAAAACAAAAACTTAGCTGTATTTAGAGAATTTATTTTTCTCAGATGACAAGTACAGAGAGCTTAACCTGCCTGAGCTTTTGACATCAGAGGATGGGCTTTACATGGAAAAACAAACCTTACTACTACCCTAGCGACTATGGCCCATGTTTTTCAATTTCTCGGAATTTACACGATCATTTCACTTCATTTTAATGTGGATCAGGAGCCCTGGTCTCTACAGCAGAGCTCGGTTAAGCCAGTGGTTTGACTCTTGCAGCGTGCTTTTCATCTGAATTTTGCACCGCAGGAGGACCTGTCCTACTTTCCTTTTTGTTCAGAGAACCAGGGCATGGGAGATGCATGAGCCTTCCTTACCTTTGAATGTTGTGACTGGTACGTAGGTTACCAGAGTGTACAGCTTGTTGGGTGAATCCTCATCCTCATTGCGCTTTCTGGACAAACGCACACGGATACGGTAAGGAACATTCCTAAAATGAAGAGGGCAGATTAATTTGAAGTGAAGTATGTATTGAAACCCATAAAGTCATAGGACAGTTCCTTCTCAGCATCATACCAAGAGCAAAATCTTGTACCTTAAGAGGTAAAAAAAAAAATCTTAAGAGACTGTATTGTTTGCTTTAGAGGAGCTTTTTTTTGATTTGTTTTGTTTGGTTTTATTAAAGTTAGCAGGTAAGATGTAACTGAGCCTTGAATAAGATGAATTCACAATCCAGTAGGAGCATAAAGTCAGAAGTGCATCATCTGTCCAGTAATGAGGAAATACACCATGAAGATGATCATCAAGTGAACATGATCAGCAAGCAGCTGTTACTGACAAGCATTTCTAACCACAATATAAAATAGCGAGGAAAAACCACAACAATCTACCCTGAAAGGCCAAGGCCTCTGTCAAAAACAGAGTATTGTCTATCTTTATGCCAGAAGTCGTCAAAATTCAGGCATCAAGCCTGAACCAAGGTCTTACTTATGGGCACAAAATTGATCATCATTTCCTCCTCACAAAACCCATGGAATCATAACTAAATTGTTAAATAATTTTGTTTGCAATAGGCACATCACAGCTTAGTGTCCTCACTAATAATGCCCAAAATATGCTGTTGAGGGAGGCACAAAATTTTTTCTCCACACCATTTTCCACATAACCTGCCACTTCGAACTCAAGATTTTAGGAAACTCCTGCTCAAAGTACGTTGCTCACAGAGTATGTGAAGGAATTTCCTCCTCCCTGCTGCAAGAACAGCCTTTTCAGGAACATACATATTACATCAGGTGGACATAGCAATTAAACACAGGGAACTGGCTCTGCTTTACTCCCTCCCTGTCAAAGTCAAAAGCATTTTTCACTGTTTTATGTAGATCATGGTGATTTTAGCCCCTCCTGATTCTGCCAGAGGAAGACACTTTACTTTGCATACATTATGTATTCTAACTAGTAAAAACTGCAGACTCACACTGCAAAGACAGATGTGGTGACTCCTTGCTCCACAGACTGCACTTGTACTAGTTAATACGAGGAAGTCTTGGTTTGCAGACTCACTACAAAGCTCTGGAGTTACATATGCTGTCTCCTGGTTCCACTGCTACTTCTTCACTCCCTATGGACTGGGCAGTTTAACAGGGAAGACAGAGAACCCCTGCCTGTAAGACCCAGTAACTCAGCCTCATCCTCCCACTCTGCTTTTGAAGGAAGGGTTGGCCACATGATGCCAAGCAAAGCATTCTGTGTATGTGTCATAGACCAGACTTAGGGATCTAATTCCCAGAATACATGGTTTAAACCCATGTGCATCTCTCAAAGCATCAATCCAGATCAGTCAACCTTTTATTACAGTTTAAGAGGTCCCACTCCCCACAGGAGTTCTTTTGGACCATCTTTACACATGACATATCAGCTGCCTTGTAGCAGTGATTTTTAAAAGAAGTTGTAGTTTTTGGTCCCCAAACTATTTATTTATTTATTTGTATTTTCAAGAAAAAATTAATGTCCCTGTTGAAAACACACCTCCTTTTGTGAAGCATTTGTTCAGCATGCTTCAAAACCTAATCCTGTTCAAACACATTACACAAATCCCACTTAGCCCAGGATTGTAGGTATCACTAAAAGATCAGGTTTATAAAAACTGTGTGCTGCAACAGGGATCAAGGTACTACAGTATTACAGTACCCCAATCCTTTCTCTTTTCCACCCTCCACCCCAAAACCTGCATTCCTTCTTTCCTTTGCTTTATTCTCATTAAAAGTAGAAGGAAATTCTTTCAATCCTAGAGTTTACCAAAGCTTTACTACAAATATGCCAGGACAGCTTACCAGAACACAGAGGTGACAGAAAGATTAGGTTGGTGTGTACGCCACAAGAAGGAAGCATTTGCAAAGAAAACGCAAATACTGCAAGAAGTATACAATTTTTTCCTAATCCTTCATGTCCTTCCTCACCCAGTAAAGAAAATTGCAAAAACTCACCTTATTCCTTTGGCCCAGACTGCTTTGTTCAGTCTGGTATCAATGCGAACGTCAGGAGTGCCCATCTCCTTCATCGCAAACTTTCGGATTTCCTTGAGAGCGCGCGGCGCTCGCTTCTTGAAGCCTCTGGGACAAACACAAGAGACGTTTCTTTAACTTCAGGACACTGTCAGCATTTGACACTTGTTGCAAATACACTTGTGTTCTCCAAACATACAACCCCTCAAAGCACTGTGCTTAACAGCAAACAGCTGCACCAGCCTGACTAGACCTTTACCCTGGCAGGCTAATTTTAATGAAAACCACTTATACTTAGAATAAATTCAGTAAAATTTTGCAACCACAAGATCTCCTGGATCTTACACCTTTGTTTTAATGTCAACATGTTTGAATATCTCACTAACACTGAAGAGATCAGAGGTGTCACAGACACTCTGAATAAAAGCCCTATGACCAAAGCAGTGCAACAATAATAACATAAAGACAACAGAACTGTATCAGCATTGAAATGAACAGCAGAACAAAACTGATGTTATTCTGAGTATCAGCTTTTGCTGAGCAATACTTGATGGTTACTTTCCTTCATGCCATCAGGACCGCACCAATACCAGCATCAGAACTGTATTTTTACCCCAGTATAGCCTGTCTCATGCCCACTATGGCCAGATCCTGCAGGACTGGGCATCCACAGCAGAAGCAAGAGCTGCACTATGAGTGTTTAGCCATAAATATTATACCCACACTGTGACACAGGGCTGTGCCAGTGGTGCCACAGTGGCTTACATTTAGTTATATTATCTGCACACTGCTGCTGATACTTTGTGCTAGAAATGGGAAGTGGATACTCGATCCCAAGTGAGAAAAGAACTAAATAAAAAGCACTTAACTGTAGCATATCATGCCCAAAAAGAAAGGTGGACAGCAGGATCATCAGCATTAAAACAGAATGAAGTGCTAATCAACAGGCAAGACCAGAACATCTTATTGCCATTTAAAGAGTACCACTGCCTTCCACTCGCAGCCAGTTCTGCAATGCTCCACTGCTTCATTTCTCTCCTATTCCATGTTAACTTTAGCTACTGCACCAATTGTTTGGATTTGGATGGCGTCCTCCATGTGCTTGCAGGCATACACAGAATGCAAGGGCACTGCAGTTTCCTCTGAAGCACTTCTCCACTACAGTTTCATGAGGTTCAGCATCTGGTCAATTAAAAAGCTACTCTTACCTACACACAACAAATATCCTTTAACCCAAATCATATCCCAGTTTGCACCTCACACAATTTCGTGATCAACATGAAGCCAATAATTTGATTGCAGCAGTATTTAATTTCTGAAACTTTCTCAGTGGACTGAAGTTTAAGCATTTGGTTGGGAAAGAATGACAACCTGTGCACAGAAGTAATAATTTAAGTCCCAGAACACACACAATCACAGAAACAGGCTTATTCCTAAAAGCCACAAGCCAAGTCCGGGGTTGCACAAGTACAGAGCTGCTGCCTCAGACACAACCAAGGCACAAGAGACCACAAACACAATGCTTTAAGGACAGTCCTTCTCTGCTCTTTAAAACCTACCGAACCCACTTCCAAATGCCACTTCACAGAAGGCCAATTTCGCTGACAAAAAGAACTTACACGCCATGGATCCGCTTGTGAATGTTGATGGTGTATTCCCGAGTTACTACTTCGTTGATGGCAGAGCGCCCCTTCTTCTTCTCGCCGCCTTTCTTTGCGGGAGCCATCTCAGCGACGCTAAAAGGCACCGTGCACACATCAAACGCAGGTCTCGGACCTTCCCGTCTCCTTCCCTCCCGCCGCCCCCAGCCCATCACAAACCGCACCACTCCCACATTCTGAAACTTAAACCCAAGCTTCATTAACTCCCGGGGTCGCACCAGTCGCAGGCTTCAGGCAGCAACTTTCCAGCATCACAGATGCTTTACTTCCATCACCCTGAGAAGAGCAGGAAGCACATTCGAGACACCCTCTAACCACCTCGCATTAACACCGGCCTCCTGGCCAGCTCCAAGCCCCCCTCCCTCTGCAAGGCGACCCAGGAGCGCACTCAGCCCGTCCGGGAATGAGGATGACGGGGCCAGACCGGCTCCTCGCAGGGGGAACAGCACGGGCCGTATTCCCGTCCCATGAGTCCCGCAGGCCTTCCCGGGCCTGGGGAGGGCAGGAGACGGGCCCCATTCCCACCAAGCGCGGCCGCGCCGGGAGATCCCAGCCGGTGCCCGCGTTGCCGGGCCGCCCCCCATGCCGGGCCGG
>JANPWX010000052.1:1615147-1711132 GCA_024734555.1 Trochalopteron elliotii
ATGTATTGCTTTTCTTTGCAAAAGTATGGCTTGATCCATCATGTTTGTACTTATTTATCTAGCTTTAAAAACACAGCTTATTTAAATGTGATAAATTTTTAATTGATTTCTGTGTGCCAAGATTTTACCCAGGAAAAAACATACAGACAAATCTTACATTAATCAGCTGGGAGAGGGGGGCAATTAAGGAAAAGCAACAGCTTGTTTCAGGTGCTGTAGGCTAACCACATCTCAGAGATGTCTGATAGGAATAAATGGGTCAAGTGACAGAGTTGGGGCTGCTGCTTGCAGCAGGTCTGAAACTAGCTCCGAGTGTTTTCTTTTAAAAACACTGCTCACTGAGTTTGGAGCCATTACATATCAGAAAGACAGATGGTCTCGCAACTTCTGCCAAGTAAATAGGTCTTATTATGAATAAATCAAAGACAAATATCATGAAAATTCATTTTCTTGTTTATTTTCTGTATATAGAAGCTAAGCTTTGGACATGTTTAGTACATGTCACTTGATTAGCCCTAGCAGTGAAACAGGTTACCACTGATACAAAATTTGATATAAAATTCAGAACAGGCAAAGCAAGTGGTACATGTCAAAAAAGTGACAGGGAGGGAGTGTGAGCCCACTGGTACTGGCCAGATCACTGTAAATTAATACCTTTAGGAGGATTAGCTTAGTGTCCTCCTTGTACATGGCACATGGCACTGCAGAAATACTCAGTTCACCCAATGCAAATTCAACATCTATCAAGGCGAATATCAGGCAGCGTATGAACTTGCAGCAGACTACTTACTTAGCAGGGACCTCCCTGTGTGCTTACCTCACTTCCAGATGAAGGCCAAGGAGTTTATCCTCCAAAGAAAGCAGAGCAACCTACTTTGCAATTACCAGAGTGTGCCACTGAGTAGGAACATGCAGAGTTAATGGTGGGCAGCTAACACACCATAAATTTAGAACCAAGTTTATCCCACTAGGCCAATTTCATTTGTTCGTATGTTCATACCCAGAGAGGGCTCTGAGTGTTTCATACCTGGAGACCCTCTGTTGTCATTATAATGGTGAAAGCAGTATAGTTACCCTCTGGACATAAATGACCTGGAAAAAACAAGCTCAGAGAGGGAAGCAATGGTGGCTGTGTCCCTGCAGAACTGAAGACTCAAGATGCCTTATCAAAACAAGAGCTAACCTGACAGAGGATCGAAGCATGGAATTTCCACCTGCTAGTTAAACCTAAAAGCTTAATTTGTACAAAATTTAATGTGGTTTTTCACAATGTGCCTCCTTTGTGACAGTCCTCTCTGAACTCCCCCAAAACACTGAAATATAGCAGCTTTAAATAACAAGAGAAACCTTTCCATAAAAAATAAAATCTTTCCTTGTCTAAGTAGATAAATTAGCAGCCTCCTAACTATTGCTGCTAATGACATGTCTTGTTGGTGATTTTGTGGACTGCAAGGTCAGTGAAGCATCTTACAAACATTTTTTAATTGGCCAGATTGTTAACATACACAGCAAAGCAGCAAGGGAGAGGAGGGACCCTCTGACACTGCTGCCCCCTCACTGCAAGATAGATGGGCCCTACAGCTAATGGCTGCATCACTCTGACAAGGTATCCTGAGGAAAACATCTCTTTGACTCTACCTCTCCTTTGGATAATCAGGGGATTATAGCTCTTGGGCTCATCATTACAGGCATCAAGACTCTTTCTTTCTTTATGTAAAATATATAAAGATGAGAAGCACAGCACTGGGAAGCGGAGATTCATTGCCTTCGAAGAGAGCCTGCTTTGCAAATGATGGGTGGCTGTGGATGGTCTTGATTGTAGTTCTTGCAAGCTGGTCAGGCTCAGCCTTTCTGCCTTCCTCTGCATCTGTGAATTAGCTAGACTGTTCAAACTGGAGCAGACACAGCATCCTTCTGACTTCTGAGGTTATTCTTTCTGCTCTTGTCCTTCATTGTTGGGAAAAGCAGTAACAGAGATTTAATGGGCTTTTGAACACTTTTATTCAGGGCCTGTAACCCTCCCGATAGTTTCATCTTTCTCTGCACAAGGCTCCTGCAAACAGTTTCTAATGCAGACTACTGTGCTCAACATCTGTCTGGCTGGAAAAGCATTTCTTGGTGCACTGCTGTACTGAGTTTTGAAGATCTCTGAAGGAAATGGAAATTGAGCTCAATTCCCCATGGAGCTACCTATACACTTCTGTGTGCAAGGGAGTGAACCAGTGGTGATGATATGCTAATAAATCAGCTAAGAAAGGAAAAGCAGGGAACACTTCTCCCTTTTCAGACAGCCTACATCACTCCCCCACACTTACTGCTCTATTACGCAGTGTATTAAAGACACCAGAAATGTGCTTGATAGTAGCCTGTTTGTTACTGTGCCTTTTAGCTTTGATAGTAGACACAGATCAATGTCTGCAGACATCCAGCTCCCTGAATGATGAAATCTGTGCAGCAAAGCACGTGGCTGGGTTTCTGATTTAACAGTTTACTCCTCGCTGCTTGTGAGTCACAAAAGAGCTCCATGCAAAAGTGTGAGGTTTTCTTTCAAATTTCCCCTAGCCAAGTAAGGCAAAATTTATTTCTCATCTCAATCTATCCCTGCAACAGCACAGTAATTTCTTTGTGTGTGTGGTTTTTTTTTTTTTTTTTTTACCAAGAGAAAATGGGAGAAGAAAAAGGCCCTGGCCAGGAGTCAGTGTGACCACTCGCATCTCATCACCTTGTTTGATTGCTTTGAGGAGACCAAAAAGCACAAAAAATACAGGGGATGTATTCTCCATCCAGCATTGCTAGATGGTCCCCATCCAGCATTGCCATTTCAGGCAAATATGCAGCCTCCTGCATTTCCAAGCTCTTTCCATTCTCCCTGCCTCTTGGTTCTGCATCTGCAGTAAGCTGGGAAATGGTAGGTACTGATACCAGAGAACCTGTAATAGTTTGAAAATACTTGGTCCAACCTGGTGCAGTCTTCATGGGAGAGGGCATCACCCAAATGGTGTAACTCAGAGCTACAAACTGGTAAGGGGTGGGCAGTACAGAACAACCCACCATTCAACCTCTGGGCCTCTGCCTGAGCTCCCTATATCTGAGAATCTGTTCCATGGTCTTTGCACTGTTAAATGCATCCTAATGCATATAGGAGACAGCTTTCTAAAAATAAAATCTGTTTCCTGCATATAAGAATGTGCTCTGAAAATCTATTTTTGCCTGAATGATGAAAAAAAAGAGTGTGTATAATTACTGAAGATGTCACAGGAGAGACTAATGGTTGTCACCCAATTAAAAAGAGAGGAAGTGAGAATATCATCTCTTGATATTCATAATAACAATAATAGCTTTCAGACATATGACATGATTCTGAACTGAACACCTGTTAACTGCAGAGAGACTTTCTCTTCCCATTAATCAAAGTCAGTGGAGAACCAATAGAGGAAACACACTGAAGCTAAACCCGATCTCCCTATGTGATTGTATGGCACCAGGAACAGGGAGTCCTGGTTTTAGAACTCACAGTTGCTGTGTTGTCTTACAGCAGTGCACATGCAGCAACTTAGGTGGCAAAGTTTCTAATTTGGTTTCACTAATCCCTTAATTACCTAAACATACAATCCCAATTTGTTAACGTGTGAAACTGCATTTCCCAGATGCTGATGATAGGTGAGAGTCTATTTCTGTGTGCAAGTTGCAAGCAAAATTCTCACTGACTTCAGTAGGTCCTATGTTTTCATCCTGTTCATAAAATACTCCTTGAGATGTTTGTTTCCTTGACAGAGCCTGTTTTCTAAAATCATCTTGTTAGTATAATATTCACAAAGTCCTCAGTGCCACATTACTAGCAAGGATCATTTAACCTGGCATTTACAGTTAAATTATGAGGAGCATAGCAGTAATCACCCCACATTCAGAAAACCTTCATAAAAATGGATGATCTGTCCATTTGTTATCAAAGGAAACCTGTGATCTACTAAATTGCACTTGCTATTATTTCTGAGGTTTGGAAGATGTAAGGGGTACAAAGGGGTACTGTACTAGAGAATTCTACCTCTGTGTAGCAGGTGTTAAAGGCAGAAGCAGAGCAAGCTCAGTCAACGTCACCCTAAAGGCTTAAGCCTGTCTGGTGAAGAATAAATTCAGATACCTCCCAGGTGTGAACAAATGAACATCTGCAGAATTTCAGGGGCTTTTATGTGACAAGAAGTCTGAACTTCAACATTCTTTCTACTACAGCTGCTCAGTCTGAAGACTTGGTAGATAAAGTAATAAAATGCAATTGTAAATGACCCAAAGTATTCTCCTCCTCCTAAGGCTGAGGTATTCCTTCCTTCTCTTCTTACAGAGAGCTCTTAAATCTTTCTTGACACAGGTTACTCAAGAGGCTACAGAAGGCTACATCCTCATTCAGATGAGCTAGTTTCCACTTGTCCAGATATCCTGGACTCTGGAGCAATTTTAAGTTGCTAAGCCTATCAACAGCCATGTGAGAGAGGATGGTTGACTCTGCCCCTTTCAGTAGTGACACACCTGTACACTGGAGTCTTGGACCAGGCAGAGCTGCTCCTGTATCTTCTGGAGCTCCTCCTGCTGCCACCGGATGTTGGCCTGCAGGATCCGTGTCCGCTGCTCCAGCTGGTCCTTGATGGTTTGGAACATGCTGAATTGTGCTGAGAACTGTGGGGGGTGAAAAAAAAAAGGGGGGTGGGAAATCAGTCATTATAATACAAACAGGCCTCAGCAGAACATTGTTCTGTAAGCAGTTACTGGTTGCTTGATTGTAAAGCACAGCTAAAAAGTAAAAAGGTCTTTGTAATACACTGACATGTAGGCAGAGATAGATCTTGTCTATTTTCAGGGTTATGCACATATATGAAATTGACTCACCTAGAATGGTCTGCTTACAATTGACCATGTTCTGTTGTAAGGACTGTTTTTGAGAGTATGCTACTTTAAAATATCAACCTTAACTGGATGGCAAATGAGTGCATAATTTTCATAAGCTTGTAGTTTGGAGCCCTTAGTGTGGCATAACAGTATAATCCAAATGTGTTTTACTAATGCTTTCCTTTTTCTGTACGGAAATGGCAGTTCTGCAATGCTTTGTTCTGCTGATGACTTACCAAGGCATCACACAACGGATCACAATAAACATTTTCTAGATTTGTATAGCTGAGTAGTGCTTAAGCAACAAGAAATACTCATGAAGTTATTTTTATATTTTATGCAAAATGAATAGCTCAACTCAATGGAAGAAAGGCTATTCTAAATAACAGTAAAAAATGGAGATCATTAATCAAGGTCAAGAAGCAGGTGCAACCTCCAATAGCAGCAATACTAGCACAAACTGTAATCATTCAAGAATGGTGGAGAGAACTAACAGCAATAAATCCCTAGTATTTGGTGCTTTCAGGTATGATTCAAAGTTCACCAAAGTTAATTATTACTTTAATAGGCTTTGGAATAATTGCTTTTCATATGCTCATATTCCAAATGTAAAAAACCAGTTTTTGACAAAAAGAACAAAGCCCTTCAGAAAATCTTTTCAGGTTTTTATGTAATCAAGGCATCCAAGATCTTTTTTGAAAACACGCCGGGCTGTGAGTGTACAGGCAAAAAACAAAAAAAACCTTGCTGTTTTTTTTTAAAAAAACCCTACAGTTCTTCCAGTGGCTCTGTGCTAATGGGTGAGCTGATGCTCACTGCTGGAACCTTCCTGCTCCATGCTGCACTGGCTTATATTGTTTCTGGCTTTTTAGTAAGAAAAAAAAAGATAACAAGACAGGAATTAAGGAGTGCTCTGTTGCTAGCACCACTGTACACTTCCTTAGATGAAATTTCTGGCTACTTAGAGAAAGCTAAATGTGACAGAACAGATTTGTATCAGCTAACTAGTTCACCTTAAACCAGTTAAGCATGTCAAAATTCCTTTACATTCCCTCTAGCAAAGCTGGTATCTCCAAGTAAATGGCCTTTGGCAGAGAATGAGTGAGAACTTCAGAGGGTTTATTTCCATTTATCAGGAGGAGGGTGGCTTTCCCACACAGCCTGGGAAGTCACTGCTCAGGGTGGTGGCCAGGTGGAGGTCAGTCTCACAGCCAACCCTGCTTAGGGGCAAGGAGGGCTGCTAAGGTGGCAGCTGCAGTTGCTGGTGACAGAAGCCTCAGAGCCCACTTTGCTGCCAGAGGCATCTGTGAACACATGGAGCTTGCACTGTCTGCCCAGGGAGGTGACGTGAGCCCTTGGCCGTGCAGTGACTCATGGTGCTTGTGGCCGCAAACCTCAGTGCAGCATCTGCAACCCATTCCTCAGTGGGAAGATGGTGTCAAACCTCCCAAAGGGAAGTTTGTGTTACTTTGAATTGGTATTACTGAGGAGAAGCCAGAGCAAGGTCTCTTTCTTTCTTGTCCATGTATAAAGAATTAACCTGAGGAGTAGCTGAGCAGAGACCTCAGATGTTTGGGAATAAGAACAAGAGACTCAAAGGGGAATCCAGTGCTGCTTGCTGTAGCCCACCCTTTTGGCTCTGAAGAGCCCCAGGTATCCTGATTTTAGGAGTGGAATGATGCTATGAGCAACAGATCATAGAAGAGATGCAGCTAATTCCTGCTTTAACCTGAGTCTGTATAGCAGGATCTTTAAAAAAGACAAGTCTTGTAATCTAATTATCTCTGTATGAACTCTTTTAGTGAAGAGTGCTTTTAAGTCTTTAAAAGGATCCTTATTAGAAAAGGAATTAAAAACAGTTTTAGCAAAGAGCTTCATTTTAACTGCCCAGCTGGGTGATGGCAGGCTGATTAACATGCAAATTCCTTGAAGACCCTTTGAGAAAGAAACCTGTTTTCCCTTCTTTTACTGATCAATGTAAGGAATTTTAAACCAGGTTCTTTCACAATCATTTTATACTTCAAAAAGAAACAAAATCCATTTTTGACACTCCAGACCTTAGTTTTAAATTTGAATTTGCTTTGTAAAGTTGCTCACAACAATATATTGCTATTGATTTTACATTATTATTCCTTAATTTTTTGTGCAGGTTCTTATATTTAGCATATTCATCTCATATTGTCTTTTTGTTCTCTTTTTCACATGCTTTTTGTATTAATATACTTAATATCAACAATTAGCTGGTATACTGGAGTGAAACCTGTTATGGATGAAGACAAGGAACTTTCTCTTTTTCTTTTTTCTTTTTTCCTTTTCCCACTCTAGCCTCCAAACTGTTGAAAACTCTAACCATGACCCCTGTGCTTACAGAGCTTCTATTGTTTTTGTACAATGAGACACTAACAGCAATTGACCTGCACCAGAGAGTATTTATCTCAAGATCATTAACCGCTCTACTAATTAAGGGAGAAATCTCCAATTGTATAATAAATTAAAAGAGCTAAACTCAAAACATTCCACAGAAAACATTGCTCAGCTTTAACTCTGCCATTGGCATCAGATAAAGTTGCTCTTCCTCTTACTTAGGTATTTACAATTGTCCACAGAATCCTTAGAAAAGTCATGTAATACACAGAAAAGTATCATCTTCCTAGATACAGTCAAACACAACAGACTAAACCTGTGAGGTCTTTGTACTTGCACCATTTAATCAAGGTTTGTTAATGCAGGCAAAAAAAAAAGCCCCAAACAAACAAGCAAAACCCAGAGCAGTAATTTTAGTTTGGTTTCTTAAAAGGTAAAATAAAGTGACACGTGTGGGATCATGTCAGCAGATGCTCTGGTAGGGAGGGGCTCTACGAACTAATGCTGGTGACAGTCCAGGGAGGCTCTACAGCCTAGGGAGAGGGACTGGCATTTTCATGCTGTGATTCCTCTCCTCCACTGTGGGCAACTGAAAGAAACCAGCTGGACAACGCCCAAGGAGAGGTGTTTTTCTCCACTGAGTGCTGGGGGGCTGCAGCAAGGGGAGGGGACCTGTGTCTGTCAGGATGGTTCCTCATTTCAAATGTGATGAACAAAAAGATGGATGTCTCAAGACATTCAATTCCTACAAGTGTCATGACAATAAGTAGCTGGGTAAAGCAAAGAGACCCTATTTGTTTTTTAGCTCAGTTTCCTTTAAAACTTTCTCTTCTGCCTACCTTCCAAATTTCTTTCAATCCTTCTGGCCCAGGAGATGAGCCGTGTTTCTTGTTGGAGACATTCAACAGAGTTGTGAGAGCGTCAAAAATACCAGATTACTGTAACTTTATGAAAGCTTTAGTTGGGCAAGGGAGAGAAGGATCCACTCACCCTTTCCTCCTGTGGGAAAGACTGCACCAGCCCTGCAAGGCCCAGCCCCTGAGAAACTGGTTTTCATTAGTTTTGCAGCTCACTGAACAACTTGTTCTATCTTTCTGTCATCTGAATAACACCTGCTCAATCCCAAACGGATTATTAGTGTTAATTATTATTCAGTCATCAACATCCGCTGTGTTGTAGGGGATTTTAATTTATGACAATGAGGAAGGCAAACAAACAAATATTCTAATTGGGAACATTGGGTTTAAAGTAAACCATTTACATTCAGGTAACATCTAGGGTGACACTGTGCTGTCTGTTCATTCAAACAAACAAGGCAGAAGCTAAAATTGCATTTCAGTGGAGACAAAACCATCACAGCCTTTGCTGGAAATAAAACTACTCAAAGTTCAAGCAGATGGTGCCTGAGGCAGCAGCTAGCTGCTCTCTGCAGACACAGTTGTGGCCACTTATCATGTTTTCCCTGCTGCTGCCACTCTGTAGCCAAATGTTAGCCACAAGGACACCCAGGGCCTTCCAGCTCCTGCCATCAGTCACCTTCAGCTAAGGACAAGTGGCAGAAAGGCAGCAGGGAGAAATCTGTGCAGCTCCTTCTTGTGGGCTGGCAGCGGGGCACCTAATCACACTATTTCTACAAGCAATGAGCTTGTGTTCTGCCACTAAACTGCTGGGAAATGGTCAGCTAGGAAGCCAAGGAAGTGTTCCTGGTGGGATGAAAATCCCTCACTCACCTAGTGCTGCAGACACCTTTGTCTTTTAAATAATTAATTATCTTGCTGTAGGCTGACATATTAATTATTTTAAAGTGGGACGTACAGCGTAATATCATAATATTAATAGTAGTTTATGAAAATCACTGAAGTGTGTGGAGATTTGGTACTCTCTGCAGGAGCTTCGTTATGGAGTGTGAACATCAGCAGCCTGAGCTGCAATGTCCTGGTGTTATTTCTCTGCTCCACGTCAAGCTTCATCTTGAGCTTCACCAGGAGCACTGTTGTGACTGCTTTCAGAGGGCTGCCTGTGTAGACAGACTCGAGTCAGCCCTCTTCCCTTCACCAAGATTTAGGTGGCCCAAAGAGACTTAACCAGTGACTGGTGAACAGCACTGTAATTTGTCAGGAAAAAAACGGAGCTGGTGTGCCAGTAAGATCCTTTTCCGGGAAACAGACAATGCAGCAGGGCTCTTGGTAAACAATTGGAAAGCTGCTCTTCACAAAGAGCTTTGATGGAGAAGAAAGGGAGGCAGAAAAAAAGTCAAACAAAACACATGGAGGCTTATAATACATAAACTAACTGATGTTTGAAAATGCATTAATGAATAACGGAGAGAAGTATCTGCAAAAGAAAATGAATGCTTAGAGCAGATAATTGATATGCTGTTTATTCACTGCATGCTAGTGTGGAGTCATGAAAAGAATATTAAACATGGAAGATAAATGAGAATTTGTTATTTTAAAGCCAGGATCCTCAGGACTTTATATGTTTTATGTGCTACAGAAATAAACTCTGGGATCTTGTGAGTGAGTATATGGTACCAATGGTAGAAACAGCCTAGGTCCAGCAATTCTCAGTCATTTCTAAAATCAGAGGATGATGGGGTGTATCATCACAGCAGGATCACAGGAGAAAAACAATATGCTGGGAACATGGTACTCAAATCTGCTTCTTCAAATTCCACTGCAAATGTAACCCTGAGATGACTTTTTGGGCCATCATCCACTTTTGAGATATGGATTAATAGATTGCAGGAACGTGAAATTTGTCTTCAGTGGCATCCTCACCATTACTGGCACACTCACAAAATGAGTGTTGTTGAATTTGGATGTCCTTTACTGATGGTTAGTTCTGCATCAGCACAGCCAAACAGGTGTTTTTGGCAGGACTGGGTGTCTCTGTTAGTTTTTGGTTTTAATTCTCATTGTGAATTTGATCTTGATGGGACCTGGTTCTGTAAAAGCAAAGTCAAAAAGTCTCTTTCCATCTGTTTTTTGTCCTCCTGTGAAATAGATGTGTGCACACCTGAACCTACATGCACCTGGGCTCCTGAACACCTGCATGCAGTTATATGTTTAAACATACAAGTGTACAATTCAGATTACTTTCCCACAATATTTTAAGTGTTTGAGAGTTTGGATTTGGGGATTTTAGTTACTAGAGAGGTAACCTAAAAGCCCCAAAAAGAGAAAATGTCAGGAGATAAGCAAGTGACCTATTCCACTTCCAAATTCCCAACTAACCTGTGCCAGAGGTGCAGGCTGATTTTGCAGAGTTGCTTGAGGCAGCAACTGCTGTGGGAGAAGCTCACATGGAAGCTGAGAAGGCAAAGAAACCTAGGTTAAAAACAAAACAAACCAAAACTTGTAAGTTTGGCTCCTTTAAAGTTTAGGTTTCTTCTAATGCCATGGCTTCTGTGTAAGTTGTTTTCAATTGCTACGCTGCATATGTGGCACATGCTGTTGTTGCACCCTCTGCCTATTTCCATGATTCCTTGAGAAGTTACCTGAAGAGGAGTAGGTTGGCTGAGTCTATGCACGGATAAATCCTGCTGTGTGCTCGATGTTCTTGGCAAGGGAGTGTTCGACTCCGTAATCAGCTTTGTTGGTGTAGCTGCAAGAAAAGTACCAGTGAGATCTTACATGCTGGAAATCAACCCTGTTTGAAATGGGTAATACAACAAGACCTGGGTAGAAATTGTAATGGCCTGGCTAAATTCCAGTGGGAGTCAGAGCAGTTCTTGTTGACTTCAATGGCAATAAAATTAAACTGATAAGGAGGGTCTGGGCAAAGATTAAAGTAAATGAGACAGATTATGATTCTATACTCCAATGAGCAGTGCAAAAGGACCCATGAACCAGCTGGAACTCCCTTTATATGGGCCAAATAACTGTAAATTTAGGTTAGCTCATTGGCTTTTTTTCCAGATCAGGAAGCAGAAATAGTACACCCAAGTCAACACTGGAGCATCCTAAATCTTGGCCAGAGGAGAGTCACCACAGGCTGTTGCTACTCATGTAAGTCTAGAGAAGTCTCATATTGCTCACACTGGTGCTCTCAAATCTAAAGACAAAATCCTCACTTTGGTAACAGATTGAAACAGCACATTTCACTTCTAATCCCACTGCTCATCCTCCAGCATTTAGGTGGTTGTGCTAGAACCTTCCCTCTTGTACATTACCATTTCAGCTTTTGCACTTCTTTGTCAGTGCATATCATCAATACCTCATAATTAACTGTTCAACTAGCAGTTGTGGTATATAAACACACCTTCTTTAACTTGGCTAAATTAAAAGTAATTCCATAACTCAGGAATGCCACTCACATGCTGGATCTGACTTGGGTGTGTGGGAAGATTTTGGTGAGCTCCTGGATGATACTGAGGGGGTCCGACTAGCACTGAGAATTGAGGCACCAATATCAAGTGCATTAAAGTGCTGTTCAGGATCCAAGCTGGTGCCACTGTCCTAAAACAAACCAGAAAAGGAGAATAGCTATTGCATCTGTCAGAGGTAAAGAATTTTGAAATTTAGTAATAGTAGCACACCAGTTCTCTGACAGACCTAACATGATTCAAGCAGAACTAATCTCAGGTAGGCCAACAGACAAACCTTGACAAAGGCATCAATGCCCCTTCCAAACAGCATCAAACTAATGCATTTTACAAACAACTATCACTGAGTTAGAAATAAATAGCAAGCTATTGCTATAGTCACTTTGTGCCTTCAGATGTTTTTTTGAATCTTTGTGTTCAGTTGGATGTGACAGCAACTACAACCTCTGTGAGACACCTGGCCGTGCACTGAGGATGAGCTTTGCTGTCTTTCCTCAAGAGATCACTGAGATGTAGCCAAGAGGGCTGATTGCCAGAACTTGTCCAAATTAATCTTAAAACTATAGTACCTCGCCAAGGAAAAGTTGAGATATCTCACACCCCCTGCCCATGTTCCACTTCATTTGTGGCTGTTGCTGATCTCCAGGTTTATCGTTTCATAAACTCACCTAATTTATGTCAAAATTATTCAAGTGAGCAGTGAGTTATGAAGTTGAGACAATCCACCAACATTGGAGAATGGCAATGCTGCAGTCTTTGGTGACGTTAACATAGAAACAAATTGTGAATACTACATATATTCAGGGAAAAAGCTTTTCTCATTGTACCTTTAGTGCTGAGGACACAACCTCTGAGGACACTTCTTCCAAGCCCATCTCCTGTCTCCTCTCCACCCGAACATCTGCATAACTTAATGGAAAACATAATTCTGTGTATCAACATGGAACTGCTGTATTTCTTAAAATGTGCTTTAAGAGAGTGGAGGAACAAAATACTGTACATTTGACAAGTTAAATGAACAGCTGAAAAGAGACTTAAGCCAAATGCTACTGAATAACACTTGAGTGTTTCAATTTTCCAGTTTTGCTCTGTTCCTATCTTCTTGAAGTCAAGATGCATATTAAAGAACTATATAAAAAGGTTAAGTTTACATACTACAACCACTTAAGGAATTCACTGGAAAGCTTCTAGATATCTCTTTAAAAACAACGTAAGGATTAGAGGAAGTGAATATTTAAGGGATACATCTATTCTCTGTTTTTGCACAAAATGGAAAAATGCCATAGTTCATCTGTCCCTAAACGAAAAAAAATTAGGCTTATCATAAACTAAGGTTCAGTCTGATAATTTTTCTATAATTACCCTATTTCCTTCAGAAAGTTCAGGATTAATTTTTTTGTTATATAAATGATGTTGTATTTTTAAAAGAAAATCCTGGCAGATATGAGGATGCTCCTATCTTACTGTCTTTTATGTCCTGGCTGGTTGATAGAATTTTCCATACCTTACCACCATGTGTGTGCACACAATGAACTCTGGCTTGGAGTTCCACTGGTGGTAGGTGATGTAGTAATGGGTCTGGAGCCAGATCCACTGCTGTCCTTTGGTCAGAAACCGATAGCAGCACGACTTCCCCTTGCCAAACTGCATCACTGCCAGCAGAAAATACACACAGCTTGTAGCACAATTTCCCACGTGAAAATGACATGAAATGTGAAAAAAAAGTGACAAAAATATCTGTCATAGGTAGACAGGAGTATAAGCACCAATTTTGAGTAAGTGCTCCTCTCAGCCTTGTGACAGAACAAAAATCATAATGATTAGTAGGTATCTACTTCTGACACTTTGGATGGTACATTCCTACACAGTATAATTAACCTTAAGTTTGGACACTAATGAATTAGTGTCTGCTATCATTTAAACATAGATCTAACCCTGCTTTATGTGCTGATCACATACTGCTTAATTAGACACCTGGGATTATTTTCTAAGAGTGATCATCTTAAGTTCTAGAGCAGAAAAGTACAGGATAAAAATGCTTGAAAAGATGAGTATTGTGTGCAGATGGACTTAAAATGAGGTAAGCACAGGAGGTAACACTGTGCAAAGACAAAAATAATTTGAAAGAAAATTCCCAGACTGACAAGAATTCAAACTACAGCAAACCAGGGTGTACTGAAGGTTTTGAAGATTCACCAACAAAATTAATCTTTACTTTTTCCCCCTGGTGATTTCAAGAGGTTCCCAAACATCCACATATTTAGTCTTTCTATATTTCAATGTCAGCATATAAAAGCTAATGTTGACAGGATACTTTCAAGACAGGCAGAGGTGGTAAGCTGAGATCTTACAGCCAGTTCTGTAGGCAAATATTTGAAAAGCATTGCCTTATTTTCTTTACTTAGTGAAAGAGTTTTTCAATTAAATCCTAATAGACCATGTTTAAATAATCGCAGCTAATCCCAAATACATGGTGAACAACATTAGGGGAAACAATCCAAAATAATTGCTTGAACCGTTTCTACATATTCTTTACTAACAGAACAGGGGTCAAATCTGGCATATTTTATCCATTCAGTGAGTCTCACTGACTACTTTTGGGGAAGGTAAATTTGTATTTTTCAGAGCTTGGTAAGTCTGTCCCAGACGCCAATCAGCTGCAGTGCCTGCAGTCTGCTACAGCTCTGCTAAGATATACAGGCTGAGGCAAGAGTCAAACCTCCCCTTCCAAACAACATTTCACTGAGGAGAGGTCTCCCAGTGCCTTCCCAGGAACCTGGGCCATGTGATACTTACAGTGTTCATGGCACCTTGCTAGCAGCTCTAGGTCATCTATGTGGTAATAGTCGTAGCCAGAAGTACCCAGCACTTCGAAAGGCAAGTATCCGATAATCGGCGGTGCTCTGCGGTTGGGCACAACGCGAGTCCATGAAACACAGCACAAGCAGTTCTGCATGCTGATGCAGAGATGCAAACAGCCCAGATCTACTTTCACTTATCAGTGTATAGTTCTTCACCTCAAGGGGCTGGGCCCTGGCTTTCCCCCACCTTGAGCCTGGGATACCCAGCTGGGCACAGCAGTACCAGCAGGTACCGTCCCACCAGGACAGGACTATGACAACACCCTTCAGAGAAAATGTGATTGTGGAAAGCAGTCCAGCTTCTCAGGGACCTTGACACAGGAATCTGCTGTGAGGGAGGCTGGCTGCTGCTTGGTCAGGGGCTCTGCGATGGCTCCTGCAGCCCTTACACAAGGGAAAATGCGTGGGGAGGTGTTTGGAAGCCATCATGTGCTGGGACTGGGGGGATAAGAGAGGAAATCATCTGTGCTGCTTTCCTGTGAGTGCCTGGAGAGCTCATCTGTGGCATGCTGAGGCACTTGCTTTGTACTTTTGCCAGCACAGATGCCTCAGGCCAGCATAGACTTTCCCTCCATAACTCAGTGGGAATTGCACACACGCAATCAATGACTGGATTTGGAAAGAAGGATTTCTGCAGCTGTATAATAATTAGATCATTTTGCCATGTGACAGACTTTGGTCTGTTGATAATTTTAAAGGAAGGAAGAACAAGCTAATCACAAATTCAGCTGAAGAAACAGAGTCTTTTTGTTTTAAAAGCCCATTAAAAATAAAAGCAAAAGTAAACGTAAAATAGTAAACATCAGCTTTTGTAGGAATTTTGGTGGCAGCCCTCCTGTTCATGAGATTTAGATGTGATATGGAACACTACTTGAGAGAACTGTACTTGTGAAATGGTAGTAGAAAGGCACGAAGCACAACTAGCAGGGCTTTTCTTGTCACCAACCTGTGATCCAGGAATAAAAATTTCCACTCCAGACTGTGTCTTGATGTGAATTCCTCTAGAGGTTCTTCCACGATGCACATCTCCTGTCCAGTGGAGAAAACTGACTTACTGAGAGTTGGAGCTTCACCCCTCTGCTTCATCTAGCTTTTGTTAGCTATAAACACATGGTGCATAAGAGGAAAAAACAGAGGATTCACCCATTTTCTGGCCATTCCAGAGAGCAAACTACTGTATTTATCAATGCCAACATTTTTATAGAAGATAGGGAGAAGGACTTGCAATGCACACATACTTAAGAGCTGAGACTTTGCCTCAGGGTGCCAAAACTTTTTTGGCTTTGAAGCGGTGCCTGGGGTGTGATGGCCGTGGGCTTTCCCAGCATCCAGCCTGTGCCTGATCCCACCAGGGCTTGCCACATCTTGCTTCACTCCCTCTGTGTTACTAAAGATACCCACCACCCTTGGTCCTTTTGGATGTCTGCCCTCCAAGCTCTCTGAGAAAGGGGGACACTTTCCTTCTCCCTCAGTAGCTGCAGAGGAGTAAATGCCTTTTCATGCAGCCAGCCTGCCTGGGACCTGTCCAGTGGGTAAAAGGGGTCAGTGTTGCCTTGCACTTCACTGCCACAGCAAACAAGCTGGCCCTTAAGATTCACAGCAGCCCTCAGTGCTCATGAGCACAGCAATTAATAAGTGAGCTACGAAAGGCAGGGCACAGGGCTGTCTGTGAGGCAGGACAGCCTTGCCCCAGAGGGATGAGGATCAGGAAGCAGTGGTGGTCACTTGCTCAGTGCACACCCGTGCATGGACTGGGGCTGGCTTCATGGCCCATGGCCACCTCACTGTCCACTCCAAGCTATCCTCTGCCAACCTCTCCTCTCCCACTGGGGGTTTTGCAGGGGTAACTGCAGCTCCATGAGCTGCCTAGAGTCAGCCTGGAGGCTCCTGCCCTGGGGTCTTCCCAGCATCAGCATTCTGGACTTGTTGCATCCAGGGTTCCTGTGCCCTTCACGACTCCCCTGCAGGAGGGTCTCCATCCTCACTGGTAAGGACAGCCTGCCCATTGCCCCCCAGTGCTGCTATTCCCCTGCTCCCTGATGCCACATCACCCTGTGCTGTGGACTAAGTGGCACCTTCCCTTCATTTCCATTACTGCTTCTCCCTCTGCTGTCCCTCAGACATAGGAGACCATTGATGTTTTATACCCTGTTGGGACCAGAAAACAAGCTGAGGTGTGCTGCCATCAAACAATTCTTTGATACATGTAAATGCCAACAAAATTGTTTGAAGTCTTCAGCTGTGCAGATGCAAAAGGCTTCATAAACACCTTAAATTCCTCTCTCCCCCTCTATCCAGTTTAGGCCAAAATCCATGCTGATGCCAAGAACATGTACTAAAAATCAAGGTACAAACACTGCTGTGTGCAACCAAACTGCTGATTCTGTCTTCCTTAGCTGACCAGATAAACATTTTTACATCCATTTTACAGTAGGAAGTCAAGAGTGGGAGTTAGGTGAGTCACCCAGGTGAACTGAAGAAAGATGTGATAAGGACTTTGTAGCAGTTAAAACCTTCTCTGGGCTGTTCAGCAGCTGCTTCCTCCCTAGCACTGGGCAGCTCATTGTCATGAATAGCCCATTTTGTTTCCCTGTTTGAGGTGCTAGCTACCCAAAGACAAGGAAATTTGCTTTTAGGGTTCTCTGAGTACCCGTAACTCCAGCCTTTCTGCTAATATGATTATTGTGGTTAAGATTCATAGGAAGTGTCCTCACTTACCCAGAAGGGATACTACTTGCCCGCAGGGTGAGGAATCAGTACACAATGCCCTGCAAATTGCAGAGCAGTAATGGAACCAGGTCAAGAGAGCAGTGATTTCATATTGATCACATCTTAATTACATGAAAAAATCTCTTAAACTCTGGGCACAGGACACTTGATGCAGCAGTTCACATTTTTTAATTAGGGAACAGCAGTGTTAGGCACAAGCTTGTTTTGTCCATCCTTATAACCACAAGCAGCTATCTTATTTCCAGGATTCATGAGAAAGGAAACAAGTAGTAGTCCACCAAAGATGCTGAGGAGCACAAATAAAAGTGTTGGTGGTCATCTGTATCACAGAATCGCAGAACCACAGAATTAACTAGGCTGGAAAACACCACTGAGACCTTTGTACATTGTCCCATCGCAAGAACAGAAAGCAGAAATGAGGAACCAAATTTCAAAGTGACTTTGCAATTCCTATTCCAAGGAGGGTTTCTCTATCCTGTGTAAAGGGGGCAGAAGTGACACTGGTTCCACAGATCCTGGCTTGCACTGATAATCCTCTTCAATGGATTTTTATGCATGAAATGTGATATCTGTAATCCATTCAATTAGTGAAACTAAGAACCTTCTGTGTCACCTTATCTGAAAGTGTTTCAAGAAGTTCTGAAATGCACAGGACACAGGGTGAGCACTTACCTTTAAAAACTGAGGCGTTGCCAAACGAACAGTCGCAACAAAGCAGATTTGCTTTCCCGGGGATGCTCTGTAAGCCCTTGGGACAGCCTCATCAAAGCCATTGCAAGTGGAGTTAGGCACTGGTTAGGGAAAAAAATGGGACCTGGAGTCATGCCTCATATAAGATTTGCTCTCCCTGAATATTTTGCACACTCCAAGTGTACTAATACTATTTTTATTCAGAGAAGTGCTCTAAAAGCTTTTGAACCTGATATGCATATATTTAAAACCAAGTCAGTCATGTTAGGCAGAAAGGCATCAGAGCTTAACTTCAAGTATGAATTTTACAGGTTAATCCTGATAAAAATAAGGCCAAACCTTATTACAGAGCATAAACCAGTTTTCTGGAAAGAAACCCCACGCATCCAATTGCTCTTTTTCACCACTCACAAGAGGAAAAAAAAAAAGCTGCAGCATGCCTAGCACTGTAACTTCCATGATGCAGTGAAAAAAAGTGTTGGCAAAGGAGGTAGCTGAAGAGAGTTCGTCAAGTCATCAGTGGCAAAACACCGGGGCCCACAGCCAGCAAGACTTCATCAAACTAGCAAGAGGATGCTTGTGATTCTTGGCTGCTGAAGAGTGCCTTCCCCTTCTGCATCGAAAGAACTGTCCCCAGTATGCTCAAGCTATCCTTGTTTTAAAGAAGAGGAAAAGGGACCCCATGTATGGCACTGGTTGCCAGAGATGGGCTCATCTGGTGAGTCTGCAGATGGCCTGCTGTCTGCTCCAACACTGGGCAGAGGAAAAAACTGGATGTGACGTGGCTTCACATTGTGTGTATGCTTTTTACCTGTGTCTTTCATGATTGCATGGCTCCAGCTGCTTTGAGAGCCCACTAGAACCTCCTGCCACAGAGATCCATTGCCAAAAGGATGTGTTGCTGTAAACTACCCCACAGTCCCATGCTAGAATGACATAATGCAAATTATTCCTCCAAGTTCAAGCTGTTTAGAGACGGTAAACCCACTCCCACAGCTATGAAAGAAAACAGTGTGCCAGGCTGCAGTGGGAACTGGGCTGAATTCTTGCCCTGCCTAGCTAACTTTCTCCCATGGGGGCAGAGAAGGTCCTATCTAGTAGCCAGAGTTCACCAATATGAGCTAATTCAATGCTAATAGGGATTAATACTAATATGAAATTCTCTTTCCTTACTATTAGGCCCCTCTATCTACCTTCATGAAGTTTCTGACAGTTTGGCTCTTCTGCACAGGGCAAAGCATTACTGTGAAAGTGAAGAATTTTGTATCTGTCTGGGAGAAGATAACTAGCCCTTTTTAGCCTGGGGTGCTTCTGCACTGGGATTTCATTCACTACCACAAATTGCAGACATGGAAGAAGTCTCAAGTGATCATATGTGCTTTTGGAACCCAATTCAACCTATTAAAAGCCTTAGAATACTGATGGATTGCTGATAATAAGGATGACAGGGTATGAGACAGAAAAGAAAGTATGCTGAGTGGAATTCACCCCTGTGATTAACTGGTTTAGGCCACTGTGTGTACAATATACATTATACCAAAAAGGAAAAGAAAGGTTCTTTATGTGAGGAGACAGCAGAGACATGAACATCCACAGAGATCAAGTCCTCTCTCATAGTTGAGACTGGAGGGCATGGCTAACTGGATATAGAGACAAAAAATATGGGCAAAATTCTCCTCCGTTCACCAGCACAGCACATATGCTCTCGGGGCTCCCTAGGAATATGTGTTCCCATTCTGACCCTGGGGTTATGTGTATATATGTGGGCTTCTATGGGATATTAACATAAAAAGTTGGAAAAAAGAAGAGTTAAGTTCTACAGCCCACATGAGTAGCCTAAATAAAGAGTTACTGGTCCATCTCTGATATTATTATTTAGTGCAAGTCTGTTGATTTCTGTAGTTGGTCCTGTTTAAAAATTAATGGGAATGCTATAAATCCACATTATGGGCATTGCGAAAAGTTACTTCCAAGCTTGCTATGTGGTATGTTGTGAGATTTGAAGTCAGTGGGGCTGTTTCTCTCTGTAAGAGCCAAGTTCAGTAGCAAATTCTTGCAGTCTGGGCTCTAAGATATGAAAATAAGATAAGCACATTTAGCCTCTGAAACAGGTATGATAAGTTAACCTAGTTAGCGAACCATGGGCTTGCAAATGACACCAGTTGTAGAAGGAAGCAGAGACTGAGTCACACCAAAGAGAGCAGATGGCTTTTTTTTGTCAGCTGTTGGATGTAAACAGCCACGAGCCTGAGACATATTCCCAGAAGACAGCAGAATAGATCCCTGAATGTGGCATTTACATAGAAGACAGCAGAATACATTCCTGAATGCGGCATTTACAAAGTAGGATTATATTTCCTACAGGTAAATGCAGTAGGAAGAGGGTAATAATTATTGTGCAGGACAGCTAGGCAGTAATTTGGATTTCCTCACAACATTTGGAAATTATGAACTTAAGCAGCAGTGAATGAATAAGCCCGAAGAGATGAGACAGAGCTGGCCTGGCTGGATGTTATCCTGTCTTTGAACAGCTACTGTGCCATCTCATACTCAGCTGCTTTTGACAAAGTCCAGAGCATGAAAAGCCTCAATGATGCAGGCAGGTAGCCACTACATTGTCAAGTACATCTCCATCCGAAAATGACAACTACAATAACTGAAAGAAAAAAACCACTCACATTTGCTTCTGAATTATTTTGCTGCCTGACTTAGGTTGTTGGTATCTTTTCTTTCCACAGCTCTATCTGCACAGCCTGCTTGGCTCTGCTTTTGCAGCTGGTCAGTGAATTTCAACCTATTTTGGCTGATGAATTTTGAAGTGTAGTTAAAAAAAGAGATCATTAGATGATTTTTTTAAAAAATACAATCCTGGTATAACCTTTTAATCTTGTAACCTTCTGAAAAATCGTACTGTATGACACTCCAAATTTCTTTAAAAGAAAAACATCATCTTGAGGTAGCAAAGTTCAGTAACAAATTTTCTGAGAGCACTACTGAAAAATAGTGGAACAGAAAATACAGGATCAAGTCTGAGGCTATGGTGATATTAGCATTTGTAAGTCAAATATAGGGCTTGGAGTGCTTTTGTCAGAAGTTGCCTAATGAAAATGTTAGGCTGGCCAGAAACAGGTGGGCTTGGGTAAATGAAGGCCTGTGTGTTTCACATTTAAACGATCAAGACAAAATACCTTGAGTAAGGAATCAGAAGGTGATGTGACAAAGCAAAATACATGATCAAAAAGGTGAAACAACTGTCTCATATGTATCAGCTAGCTGATGCTCCTCAGCATGAATTTTAACAGTTTTTGTGGCTACCTATCACACCTGCTCCTAGAGTACCACAAAATTCTTTTGTATAAGTATTAAATACCTGCAAATATCTCATAAGATACAAAGAAACTGATTTATCTATATAGAGATCTTTGTTTCATTTTTTTTGTTTGTTTGTTTTTGTTGTTTTTTTTTTAAAGACCAGGACACTAGGGACAGAATGTTACAAATAACATACACAAGGAACCAAGCCCTTCACTATCACAGACAAAAGGATTTTTATCCTTAGGGAGAGAAATCATGCCACATGAAATGAATGAAAACATGTCTAAAAAACCTCAGATGCCACTTTATCCAGTTAATAATAGTACAGCAGTCAGTTGCTTGGTCATCTTACTTCAACTTCGAATGTGTAAAACATGATCTTCCTAAGATAGCAAACCTCCTGCTTATGCCATTTGAAAGAAGAAATCCCTCCTTCCTACTTTGTCAGGAGATGTTAATGTTTAAAGAACCTATCTTAGTGACTGTCAAACAAACTGAACAGTGATTTCAAAAAATATGAGCCAAACAGACCAGAATAAAATCAAAATTGTTTCATATAAATTAATTCAGGCCTCAGAAAAACAGAATATTTGGCAATTAATAGATATAATGAAGAAATCTAAAGTGCTGGTGGCGAGCCAGACTGCTCTCAGTAGCTACATAGACGAGTAACAGTGACAGTGTCCACACATGACCTGTTCATTTTGATCTACTCTCTCCTCTTTCCTCCTCCTGTTTCTCCCCGGCCATCCTGTGTTGATATGAATCCCAAGCAGATTCTTTAGGACAAGAATGGTGTCTTTTCTTTGCAAAGAGAGCCTAGCATGAGTGCTGTATATAGTTGGCTGCAGCTTCTAGGATATTGTTAAAAGCAAATAATAATATGCGGCTGTTGGTTCTGATCAAAACATACATTTTTGGATTGAGTTATTCTTGTTTCACATGCTTCAGCATATACTCAAGAGGCTCAAGATCAATGTATCTTCTGTATTAACTGTTTATTTCTTTTAAAAATTAATTCAGATGCAATTAATTTATCTGAAAGTTAAGTTTTTTTTCTCAACATAGTAATTTTCTTGATGTTTGTTATTGTATCTGAGAGATATATCAGCTAACAGTAGAGTATTTGCTATCATTAGCATTCAGTAACCAGATACTTCCTGAGTTTCCATGTAATTGGGAACAAAAATGCACAATTTTAAATTCCACTGTATTATTATATTACTTGATTAGGAACTCTTTTCACATAATGCTTATCTTCTTCAAGAGAAAAAGCTTCAGGCATTTTGGATGAAAGGACAGATCTATCACTTAAAAGATGCTGGTGGTCCTTTTTAATATGGCTTAACTCTTTGAAAGGGAAAACTCTGGTTTTGTCTCTTTCAGGAGTTTTTAAGCAAGTGTGTCACTTCAGAAAGAGGATACCAGAGCCAATATTTGGATATATAATTATGTGAGATCTTTGTCTGTTTAAAAATGTACAAACAATTTTCACAGGAGGGATAAATCCAGCCCATCTTATAACTTCTTATCAGAGTGAGCTATTAAGCGGCTTTGTAAAATAATTTATTCTCACTCAATTTGACATTTTATTCTGGGAGCTGAGCACTTCCTTGGACTTTTGGGGAGGGTTACCTTTCTTACTTGCCTTCCCCCTCAGTTCTCAGGCAAGACTGGATGTGAGCCACTGTATTATTCATTGGTGATGCTGATATGACTCTCTCTCTTATCAGGTACTACTGGTCAATAGGTATACAGTGATGCACTTGGCTCCCTCAGACGTTTGCAGACATTCATGTCTCTTGTTAAAATCTGGGCTACAGACCCAGAATCTGAAATATATAAAAATATTACACAGAGTTCCTATTTGCAAATAAAACAAAAACAACCCTGACGATCTGACAGCAAATAGCCATATCTCACAGAAGCAAAAAGGAACTCCACTTTCCTCATCCGAGTGGCTTATGGGCCACCTCCCTTCCTCTCATGGGACTACTGAATCTTCACATCAGGTTACAGTCCTGCTTTTCTCACTGAAGCTTAATTAATGATGATTATATAATCCTCCCAAATGGAAAATCAAATCTCTTGTATTTGATTTAGCACAGCCAGTGACTCATGCAGGCACTCTGCACAGCTTGCATTGCTGTTTCGCTGGTCGGCTGCTCTCGCTTGGGCACAGCCAATGCAACGGGGATTCACTCATGTGCAGGCAGCTCATCTGCATCCCTAATGCAGATACAGCTGCAGAAATGTTCTGCAATAGGGCTTGCAGAGTACAGGTTCCTCAGGACCAGTCCGAGTGTGCACACTTTTGCTAACCATGGCACTGGACTGGGCAGCTCCTCTAGCCTGCAGCTATAACCGACCCCAGGAGCTCCACGGACAATGATCTCCTGAAAGACTGAATACCTGCTGTGAATTGTGAGAGCCTTCCTGGGCATTTTCTGGGCCGTGTACATGCATGTCTCTGCTTCTTCTGAGATCAGCAAAGATGTCAGTGACTGCTCCTCTGTGGGAGTAGCATGGGTTCAATGTAGACTGTGTGTGATCTGGCTCCCTGACAGCAATTCTGATGACAAGTCACCTTGGCAGATATCAGGTATTTGTTCTACTTCAGCATGAAAAAAATTATCTTTGGCATCTCAGTGCAATGGCCTTTAAAGCCCGAGAGCTTCCATTAAAGTTAGGGAGAGCAGCTAAGCCCCTAACTGGCTTTCTAAGCCACAATCCTTCAAATTAATCCATTCAAACCCATCCCTATATGATGTTCTCAGCCATAAGTCACAATGTGATTTACAGAGAAGGTATGAAGGAGGAGAGAAGGGGGCAAGGTGACTGGGAACTCACACACATGACCTTCTGGCCCCAAGCACCAACACTGTATGAGCAATAAACAATAATAAAATAAGCCCAAGGAGATGGTAAGTCAAAGGAGGTTACGTAAAAGGTTATGTGGAAGTAGAATAAAGATAGTGATATTTAAAGTGGGTGAAGAAGGACCTACCAGTTCTTAAAAACATCAACAAAGGTTAAATGAGAAGGAATGGAGACAGATATACTCAGGCTGTTGCTGCTATGGCTCTACATTAATGACAATAGAATAGCTAAGTATCCTGATAGGATATAACCTGCCCAGGGATAAAAGAACTTCCCTGGCCCTAGAGGCTCTGGCATCCCTGTGGTAGGAACACACAGGCAGAGTGGGCTCAGAGTATGCTCAGCAAACCATTGGAAACAAAGGTAGGAGTTGGCACTGGGTGGCAAAAAGGAAAGGCAGGGTTTGTATTTAAAGAACATCCTGTATCAGTCTCCCATGTGTAAAAACATGCTCACACTTCCACTGCTGTGAAAAGCTACTGGGAAAAACATTCTCCAATACATTCATAAGGAATGTCTCCTGCTAATTAAGCCTAATTTGCAATTTCTGTCTTTCTCCCCCAGCTAACTCTTTTCTTATCTTTAGCTTAGAATCCTTCCTTCACAAACACCTCCAAAAAGCAGGCTTTGGGGCCAGCTGTTCCTATACATATAGGACAAATGCTGCCCTGAGTGGTATGAGTCTCTCCTACCACCTCCCCATCGTGTTCTTTCTTGCCCACTTGGCCTCCCAGCTGAAGGACAGATGACTGGAGAATGGGTATTTATTTAACAGGAGGAAAAGAGGGCAATTACTGTCAGTCCAACAGGTGACAGCCCTGAGGAGCATGGGCTGGGGGATGGTGCCTGATAACTGTGGGCCAAGCAGAGGCAGGAACCCCACCCACCACTGCACCCACCAGATGCTCGAAGTTGTTTGTGCCACAAGTCCCTGTGCCAAAGCACAGGTGCTTGCCCCCAGCCCTTGGGGGGCTTCCCCAAAGGGTGGAGCATTCATATGGTGCTCACTTGAGGTGATTCTCCTGTGCCTTGCTCAGGGGGTGGCTGGCAGGTGCAAGGAGCCCAGCAGATCCAAGGACAGCCTCTTTGGAGGTCTGCACCCTCCTCTGGATGCTCACCCTGTGAGCCAAGGGTATCAGCTCTCAAGCCAACAGTTTGCTACTGCTACATGTGGGTCCAGTGCACTTGCTTCCACCTTTGCTGGGAGGCAGCCATGGGAGTGACTCCCAGTCACAGAGGAGCAGTGCTGGGCATGCACTGGTGAGGCATTTCCATCAGGCTCTGCATTGAACTGGCGAAACTAAAGTCAGATGGCAAGGGGGCCAGGAGGCCAGGAGCCATCTCACAGAGCCAGGCTAAGGTTGCCCCTCCCTATCAACCAGAGGGTCAGACTGCAGCAGAGATGGGAAGAAAGGTGGAAGAGACAAAACAAAGTGGAAGATTTGCTAAAAAGTGGCACAAGGGGGAAAAAAATGTGAAGAAGGAAGCACATGACTTGTTTGAAAGCTATTAAGATGTGGTCTTTGGACAATGATTTGGTGTCTTCTGAAATCAATATGTTCCCATTTAGTTTCTATGCATTAAGCTAGGGAAAATATCTGTAATGTAAGTTTTATCATTCTTCTGAGAAACAGCCACTGATAAAATTGCTGGGATGTGAAATCCTAATGGGTAAGGGGGCAATATTAATGTCACACCAAAATAAAGGGCTGAAAATCCTTGAAGAAAATGGATCAGAAATTCCCCGGGTAGAAATGCATCCTTATGAGTCAGCACCTGAAATCCGGTTTCTGCTCTAGAAAACAGAACAGCTTGATGTGCGCGTCTGTCAGGCAGGCGCATTTCACTTCATTCAAACTAGAAAGCATACAGGCAGCTACATTTTTTTATACAAATAGAGCCTCAAATCAGATGGCACCAAACAAGAAATACATATCTCCATCCTGCACACAGGTTTCTATTCTAGTCATGTGGAGCAAAAGCAGAAAGTTAAATGGGGACAGGGACATTTTTTTTTCACAGCGTGGCGTGCAGTTTTTGGAAAGCACGGTGGGGAATTTTTTTGCAGAGGATGACCTATTTGGAACAATACCAGCAACTTTGGAAATGCCACTCTGGAGTTCAGTCAGGCAAGTAACTAAAGCAAACTTGGGCAGGCAGGAGAAGGAAAGTAATAAAAGAGTATTTCATTTCTGACACTAATGGCCGTGCAGCAATCTGTCTGTTAGAGAATGGGTGAGGTGGAAATCTGCTTTTCATCCCTTGAAAGATGGTTTCCCTGGACTGACTGTGGTGCATTAGTGACTATGCTGACTGCATTTTTTCCTTTTTTTTTGGAGAGTATTGGGTTCTGCAGTGCTGGAGAGGAATGCAAAATGGCAGCTGGAGAGGGAGGTGGGCGGCAGTGTCCTCAGACGTTCTCATGCCACGTGGCACTGCTGCCTTTCCCCAAGATTTTGCAGAGAAGGGTGAGAAGACAGATTTGGCAGGTTATCAGTTCTGGCACAGAATTTGTGTTTAATGTAAACCAGCAGATAAGGTAGCAAAATTATAGTTTTGCTAATAGGTGGGGTTTTAACACACAGTATTAGTGAGCACAAATAAACCCTCCCCTAAACCCGTCATTATTTGCAAACTTACCCAGAGTCCAGGATCACTGCAAGTGAAGGGCAGTAACAAAAGCAACTAACACAATTTCACTCATCACATGTATTCATCCAGCTATTGCAACTCAGCCATGAGATCCATGTGAAGCAAAATTTATCACGTAATGTTAAAAATAGTTCTGTCAGTTAAAAGCCTGTCTTGTTCAATGGAGCAATAATTATATTTTATTTTACACAGCTAAAGTAACATTTATACAACAATTAAAGCTTACCATTGCTGTAAGACCGAAAATTTCCTACAAATTTTATGTATTCATATGTTGGAAATTCCTTTGGGTTCAAACTTCCTCTCAGAAGATGACAATAAAACTCTAGTTCATTGTCAGCTGGATTGTTAAAAGAAGAAGAAGAAGAAATAAATATACTATTTAAGCTAAACACAACCACTGGTGTCTTCCAACCCCAATCTTGAACTGGTGGCACAAGTGCAGCTTGTTACCACTCAGGAGTCCTAAACACCAATGTGCTATACATTGCAGGAGCAGGGTCTCTGCAAGGAAGCACCTTGCAGGGATGCAGGTTGCCCAGCGCTGTGCACAGGTGTGCCTGCAGCTCAGGGAGATTAACTCTCCCTTCTCTGACACTACCTCATCACAGGAGTTACACAGCCATAGCCTTGGTGCAGCAACGGAGACAACTGGGTCCTTCACTCACTGCTTTTTTCTATTCAGGGTCCTCTCAACTCACAGCTGTTCTACATCTTGTGTTGGAAAACTATGCTTAATTACCTAAAATATCTATTAAATTAACTTTGGTGTATTAGCTGTCAGCTGCAGATTTTGTAAGATACAGTAGATTGAGCAGCTGTATATCTTACATTATTGTGTGTTTACTGGTTTTTCTGCATCTTACCTCCTAGAGTGAGTAAGGCCGAGGAAATAAAAACATTTCTAAGAAAAACAAATTTCAATTGGAAAAAGAATTACAATGGTTTTAGAAGTATTTTTCGACTGTAACGCAAACCAAAGGTACACCAGAGCTTATCTCTGAACTACATCTTACTTGAACAGGCTGAAATATCAATTAAGATGTGATTTGTCTCAGGCGAACTCTCAATTTCCATCAGCTAACCTATTTTCCTTAGCTGTCTCAAATGATATGATATTTAATAATTAACATAACTGCAAGTAGTCTTGGCCTAGTAAAATAAAGGCAGAGTTTCATTTAAAAATAGAACCAAAGGGTCATTCCAGGTAGCAAGATCTTTTTGAAAGGCTATGAACCTAATTTTTTTATTGCACATCACATAAAAAACTCTTTCTGTGAGAAAATTTTTTATCCTGCCCATGCTTTTTCATTTACTAGAGAAGACAAAATGAAACTTACTTTTTAGGTAATCCGATGAGGCAGAATCTGTCATAAGCATACAAGAAGATAACATCTTATAAATTTCTGAGTGTTCTTGTTCTGGGAGGAAGTTTAACAAATTCTGATCCAAGACATCACACTGCAAAGAGAAATAACTTTTGAGACAAACAGAAATAACACAACAAGAAGCACTTGCAGAGATGCACAACAAGGTGGATACAAAGCCTGTGGCATTTGACAGGAGTTTCCTGATTTCCAGGTACTCTAAAACAGAGAGGGAACCTGTTGGACAAACAGAGTGGCCACTTCACTGTGGGCTGGTAATCAGATTAAGTCTCAGCACTCAGCAATATTGAACATTTCTCAGAGACCATCAGATGCAGCAGGTATGTCCATGCAATTAAATGACGAGACCTGGGAGAGGGCTGGAAAAGTGTGTCTGGCTCCCCATACTGCTACTAAACTCCATGCACAGGCCTGTTGTGGATCACTGGAATTCATTCTCTCCCTGACAGAACCTGACTTGCAGGAGCAGTGGGGCTGAGAGTCACCCTGAGCCAGCCAGGTCAGTCCCAGATCCAGTCCCTTTCCAGGGGATCCCCTCAGCTCTTGGTGAATTGCCCTTGGGGTGGCAGGCTTTGTTTCCCACTTCCTCCATCCTGGCAGGTGGGAGCAGGGAGAAGGGGACTTCCAAGTCTGGACAACATGACTTTACAGCAGTTAGTCTCCAGGGGTGGGGGGACTTCACAGTGCCACCAACACAAGCCCTCCCTCTGGCCAGTCATCAGCTGAATGTCCGTGTGCCTCCACCCCCATGATCAGCTGGCCTGAGCCCAAAAGCCATCCAAAATCTAGGAACCGAGATTTGGGAATGAAAAGAGATGGATTTGTGCAAAAGGCCATGGCTGGCCTAGGGTGGAGAAGATGAAGAGTCTGTCATGGGCTGCCAAGAGGAAGGTCTCCCTATGCTCAGCATGGTGACTAACCCAACACTAGCTGAGTGTATCCAAAAGGAAGCCTGAGATAAAGACACCCTCCAATGGCATCGACTTACATCTGTCCCACTTGGGACTACCTCAGGCTGAGCTGGCACACTGACACAGCTTTGTGTGTCATCACAGCAGCTTCTATCAGACTGTACAGTCATGCTGAAAACATGTACGCTCTGTATGAGACTGGCAAGTAATTAACCATCATTTATTTATGTAAGATTGTGCTTTGGTTTCCATCTGCTTTCTATTCATGCTAGGTTTTCTGTGTGGAATTCCTGCTCAGAGTGGTGAACTCCTTAAGCAGACTTTAAAAATCAGAGTGCTATGCTTTATACACACACCTTGACAAGAACATATCGCTTTAGATTATTCAGTTATAAGTATTATATATGCTCATTACTTGAATATTCCTGTTGTGAAGAATACTTGGAAGTTGTTTTTGTGGCTTTAGTTTGTATCTTATTAATGTGAATCCTACTGATACAGTATGTGATAAAGGTTTTTATATATGTATAAATACTTACATACACACATTTATATACACATACTATACTTCACAAAATATAGTACACAGTTCCATGTAATTTTTTTTGTGCATATGAAGAGCCTTTGACAGGAGTCTGTGCTGGTGAGTTCTGTTCAAGGCTTAGGTGCAATCTCAGAAATGATTTTTTTTCTGTAAATGACAATCATACCACCAGGTTGATTGTCCCATCTACTCTGCAGTAACTTCAGGAAGACTAGATGTGAGCCATCACCACCCCTCTAACTGAAACTTTTTGTCTCCACACTGCAACCAAGCTCCAGTTCCAAACCTCTGATTAGTTCTGCACTGCTGTTTCTGTTTCAGGTGATAGCTGCAGAGGCCTGTGACTACACCTACGGCTGGAATTGCAAGAGACTTTTGTTCCACACATCCCTTCAAAGCAACCTCTCGCCCTGAGCACCAGGTATTCATCGATTTGCAAGCCCTGGTATTTACAGGTTTTGCTGCCATCATGTACCATATACACAATTTAATATTTGGTTTGCATCTTTGATCATAGGAAGTACCAACTTTTTTTTTAATGAGTTTGAAAAAAATGCAACTACTTCTTACTGTATTTCACAACTCTTGCCTCTTGCACAGGTTTGGCACACCTGTAAAACAGTGCACAGAACAGAATTTCTAGATCTTGTACATGTCAAGACTTCAACAATGCTCTTGAATCAACGTGTCAATCCAGAATACATTGCTAAGTCAAACAGAGAGATGGAAGCAAATATTCCTCTGTCTCACTGGAGCTGTAGAAAACGCCAAGCAAATTATTCAGAGCTAATTCTGCACCAGATCCAAAGAGCAATATCTGATGTCATGGCAAAAAGGGGAGTGGTGAGACACATAGGCTCTGCAAAGGGATCTGGACAGACTGGATCGAAGAGCTGAGACCAACTGTATGAGGCTCCAACAAGGCAAAGTGCCACATCCTGCACTTGTGTGACAACAACCCCAGGCAGTGCTACAGGCTGGGGACAGAATGGCTGGAAAGCTGTCCAGTGGAAAAGGACCTGGAGGTGCTGGTCCACAGCAGCTGAACATGAGCCAGTGTGTGTGCCCAGGTGGCCAAGAAGGCCAGTGGCATCCTGGCCTGGATCAGCAATAGTGTGGCCAGCAGGACCAGGGCAGGGATTGTCCCCCTGCACTCAGCACTGGTCAGGCCACACCTCGAGTGCTGTGTCCAGTTCTGGGCTGCTCAATTCACCTCACACTGAGGTGCTGGAGCTCCAGAGAAGGACAACAGAACTGGGGAAGGGTCTGGAGCACAGGTCTTACAAGGAGCAGCTGAGGGAGTTAGAATTGTTTAACCTAGAGAAAGGAGGTTCAGGGGAGACCTTATCCCACTCTTACAACTATCTGTAAAGGAGGTTGTGGTGATGTGAAGGTTGGTCTCCTCTCTCAGGCAAACAGTGACAGGACAAGGGGAAATGGCCTCAAGCTGCACCAGGGAGGTTCAGGCAAGACATCAGGAAAAATTTTTTACAAAAGAGTGGTTAAGCATGGGAAGAAGCTGCTCAGGAAAGTGGTAGAATCACCATTCCTGGAAGGGCTCAAAAAATGAGTGAACGTTGCACTTTGGTTTAGTGGGCATGGTGGCATTAGATCAAAGGTTGGACTTGATGATTTTGCAGGTCTTTTCTAACCTGATTCTATTGACAAAATCTGACTATCGGTGATAAAAATGGATCAGTTGGAGGGGAATGGTTTGCAGCTCTGTCTAGTTATTCTGCAGTGGGCAGTTCTGTGCCACTAGCTGAGACAGCCACAGAGTATTGCTGAATGAGATAGGCAAAGCAGATAAAAGATAAACTACAGTGACTGTGGGTAGACTTGCTGGATGAACTATATTAATGCATAGTTATGTTGCTAAGCCTGGAATCTACTCTGCTGCTAAGTGAAGCTTTGGAGCATTTACTGCTGAAAGCTAAGGCAGGCAAAGAACACCTTTGCCTACATGGATGCTGGACTGTTCTAAATAAAATACATCAAATCCTGCAATAATGGGATGCATAGTTAAAATATTTCTGCAGTTTCAACAGAAAGCTGTACTCCACAATGGAACTCCTTCCTCATAATTTCACTGCTTTCACCGGGGGATGGGGAATAGTGGTTAGGAGGAAAAATTCCTGCTGCAGGGAAGAAAAAGCAAAGGAACTAAGCAAACATGGTCACTAGAAAAGGGATGGTGGAGGCCTGCCATGAGACAGGTTTCTTTCCCATCACTACAAAAAATAAAGATGGCTATGCACTTGTGTGCTGGGATTTGGCTGCTGGATCAACCTGTATGTCCTGCGCTGATTCCCACTGCTACCCTGTAACAGCCACACAGCATGCTTAACTTCTGTACACTGTAAGGTGCTACGTCCTGGATTTTTCCACCTTAACATTTACCTTAAGCACCCAACACAGCAGAGCAGGTCCTTGAGTTTCACTGGGTAGCCCCTGAGGAGAAATCTCAACCTTGCCAGGGATCCTCTGGAAAAGGAGGCAAGAAGGGACAGGGAGGACCCTTCTCAAGAGACTGCATATTCTTGGAGTCATAGTGTACCACCAAATGCTATGAGTTGTGATCAGATTTCAATTCAGTTAGTCATCCTTACCATGTGAGCTAGACCTCTCCATCTCAACTGACCCTACAAGTAGCCTCCAGATCTTGTTTTAAAAAAAAATGGAATTACAACAGGGGAAGTTTGTGTTTAAAAATGCTCCATGGAAGTAAGGGAAGCTGTGTTAAAGAGAACCAGATATATTTATTCTCAGCATTGGAGACTTTTGTGATTTTAATGAAAGAAAATACATCAGTTTTCTTAACAGGAGCCCTCAGAGAGCCCTGCTCTGCATTCTGCCCAGTTTTGCTTTCCTTTCATTGCTCAAAGCAGAAGATTTGCAGAGTATTTTTCCCTGTTGTCACAGAGGAGAAAGAATTGGTATTTTGTCCCTCAAACAGTGACTGAATTTAGCTTACAAATAAATCCTCGAGGTAAACAAAGTAAGTCACATAGATTTTCCAGATAGCACTCTGATCAGTTTTAAAACTTAAAAAAAACAAATGGCAAGGACAACAGAAGACTGAAATACCCAGTGTGCACCTAGATGCACCCTCAGCTGGGCCTCTGGGATGCTTCCTCTGCATGTGTGGGCTGGTGGGGCAGTTGTTAAGCATTACCACTCCAACAGCTCCAGGAAGATCTGCTCCACCTCCAGCCCTGCCAGGCTGGTCCCTGACTTGGGCTGCCATGTGGTGTTTTTATGCAAATAAAAAGTAATGTCCATCTTTATCCTTATTTTGGGCTGGATACCATGTAAGATTATCACACAAAGCATGTCTTTGGGAGAGAAAACCAATTTAGTTTCTGATGGTCCAACTCAGGAATTATAAACTGGAATCTATCCATGTTCAGTCAGGGCTTCAGATTTTAGGCAAAGGGTCAGAAATGTGTCTTCCTGAAGAGGAACACTTTCCCACAGCAGATCTATCATATCCACTAAGCATCAGCATTTGGAAGGGATATCAATGAGACCTCCAAATGAAAGACAAGGAAATTTCATGGAAATCAGGAAGTGTATGAAAACCCTGTGTGAGGACAGAGCTCCACCCTTGAAGTGAGGCAAATGTCAGAAAATAGTCAAGTACTAGTCTTCTAAACTGCTGAGGACGAAAGAAAACTGAAATAGATAGACTCAGCTCAATCTGTTGTTGCATAGCAGTATTTTTGCATTTACCAGGAGCTGCTCTTTCATCAAGTTTCTTTTGTCTCAGAAGAAAGTAATTTTTCTTCTTATTCCAGCAAGGTAGTGTTGTGAAATATATTTGTCTGGATGGAAAACATAACACATATTTGGTGAAAACTAAATGAGAGAAGGAGAATTGTAATTTTCTTAAGAACATGGCAGGGGGTAGTGCAATAATGATTTGGCAGCTAATTTTTTCTCCTGGGCATGTATTTATTTGAGACCAGGATACTGAAAATGAGTGTGAGGATTAATCCATAGTTACGTGCCATTTCTCCTAGAGCAGCCTTAGCAACAGGAGCAGGGTTTGGAGCAGCCCCTCACCCCTGTTCCTCCAGCCCAAGCAAATGCACGCAATGGGAGTGTCTCCTGGAGCAGCACACAGATAAAAGCAGCTGAATGTGCTGGAGCATTGGCTGGACTGGTGTAGGGGTGCACCCAGAATCAGCTCCACCAGCACCTCCTGGGAGCACCATTGGCTCCCCTTGGGAAAGCACAGGGAGAGCTCGTCAGCAGCCTCTGGCTAACTCCAGATTCAATGGGGTTTTTGTCCTTTACCTCCTTGGGAGCAGAATAAGGCCCTTAACAAGCTCCTCACTGGGCTGCCAGCAGCACTGGTGCTATTCTCTGCTAGCTTAGAAATCAGAGGTGGAAAAGATCAGCCAGGTCACCCTGTCCCTCCCCTGGCCAGACTATTCCTGCAGAGCTTTTTCCATTCAAGCTGAAGTACCTCATAACAATAAAATCCTGAAGGGTATGAATCAGATAGAGTGCAGAGCTGAGCAACAGCAGCAGCCAGCATAACGCAGGGACAAACTCCTTCACCACATTTTCAGGAAAACACCACCCCCAGCATCGTTTTACATCTGTTTCTAAAAGTGCAGTGCCCAACTCTACAATGTGTAGTAGAAAAGCCAAAGCCAGCATTACTCACCGGTAAATGCCCTAGTAGAGGTGTGATGCTGTCAGACACATAGATGATGCTTCCACCCGTGGTTACTGCTATAATGAAGCCATCTAATGCCTAAGGAAAACAGACAAGTAAAAAGTGCTTTAATAGGAATAAGTGGTGTAAACAGGACATCTCATCATGTGTTGATCAAGACAGTTTGACTTCGGCACCATATTGTTATCAAGTTGTAGGAATGTTATCTCAAGTTGCAGAACAGTAATTCTCTGATTTTACAGTCTGATTTAACTTTTACAAGACTCTTTGTAGTCTAGTAAAACCTACTATTGAAGTAACAAAGGGCTCACAGGAACATTTCATGTCTCAGTTTTTAAATTAATCACACATTTTAATAATGCAAAATGACTACGACTGGATCCCTTGGAAGTTATTAAAATGAACATTTGAGCTCTGTGTAAATATCAAAGGACGATGAAAGGATGCAGTCCTATCTCAAAATGGTACTTCTCTGCAAACCCCATAAATCTCAGTTTGTATTAATGTAACATTGTATATTACTGGGCTTTCATGTAAGTAAAAGCAATGCAAATGATCAAATAATCCTCAGCCTGAGTTTTAATTGAGTGATTTATTTTAAAGGTCATGGTATTAGATTACTCATTCCAAGAGAAATTCACCCTTCTGCAGAGTTTCTTCCTCACTTTGGTCCCATCTTGTGGTAAGCCCCTTCACCCCAAATACTGAAGGGAAATGTCAGCCTTATCCCCACCCTCTGCACAGGAGCAAATTCACCTTCAAAATGAGCCTCTTCTTTAGTCTGAGCTGCCAAGTTTTGAGCTAAGTTTTGTTCAAAATTAAACCTAGGTAGGTTTTGAGATCTAAGGCAAGATTAACTTAATTTTTGGGGGGATTCTCCTCAGAGTGAACTAAAGCTAGATGATCTTTAGATCACCATAAGGAAAACATCTCAAAAAATTAAGACACAACAGTAAGTGCTCAGAGAATATATTAAAACCTTCCCATTGTCGCTAGGGAGCCACCGGTGAGGGTCCCAGCCTTCAAGTGGAGAAGTCTGGGTCCTTCTTGTCAGTTCCCTGATGTTCTGGTGTCAGTGTTACCAGCAGCATTTGAGCAGCAAAGGCACTGCAAGCATGAGTGAACCAGAGCAGGGTTTGACTGTACTCCAGTGGCCATACCTGCTCAGGAGACAGGTGTACTGCAAAGCCTGATCAAAGAACCACGGCATTACAAAACCATACCACAAATCCAGGCCTGCCTCCAAGCCAGACTTGCAGTTGATCTTGTAAGCCACAGCACATCCTTCCCCCCTGCTGGCTTCAATAAGGGAAAGAATTCTGAGAACACTGGAAAATGCTAATTGTTTAAAAAAAACAAAAAAGGGAAAACACAAAGCCTTGAATAAAGACACAAACATATGTTCCTTTTTCCAGAGAATGCTGAGCACCCACAACTATTTAAGTCAATGGGAATCTGCTGGTGCTTCAATCTTTTGAAAAGCAAGTCAATAACTTATACCCCAGTAGAAGAGTGTGTGTTTAGCATCTCTGAAAACCCTCCAGCTGCTATAGTTAGTTTGATTTTGTTAATCTAGGTGCAGAGAATATGTTTTTCTTTAGTGCAGTGCATTCAAGCTGTTTTCTAAAAAAGCATGATAGCTGTTAACCCATAGAAGAGAGCAGTGGTTTCACAAGGCAGTTGGATCGTGCATGTTACTATGGTGAAGGTTGTTAGTTTTTAAAAAATCAAGTCTTTATTTCATATCCAATGCAAATTACACACGGTGATTCATATCAGAACTCTGTGGTAAAATCAAGTTAATGTGGGCATAATTCTGTTTTTATTTACTTGCAACTGGACATTCCAACATTAAGAGACCATTTTCCTCTTCAGAGGTTTTTCTTTTGCATCAGTCCTAGACAGACAAACAGAGCCTAATGCCCACTGAAATCTGGTGACAGCCTTTTCAGTGTGGTAAGAAAAGACCATTTTCAGGAAAGCTGATATATTACTGCAGTCAATTATGCCTTGAGTCTTTTGAATTAGTGCTTGGAAAAAACCCTTCCCATCTTTTAATAACAGGATGGGAAAAACTTCAAGCAGTCTTGTCCAAATGCTAATAAAATAAGATTAGTCGAAAGGCAAAATAGCAGGGAATGATGAACATCTGGCACAACAGGACATCCGAATACCCAATGTTATCTTGAAGGGCATGGAAAATCACAGTAGCAAGAAGGTGATTTATAAGCTGGGAAACCAGAAGTGATTGTTTTAATCTAAAATTGTGTAGCATACAAGTAGAATCAACAAAGGCCCAGCCTGTCAAAACAACAGTCAATTTATTGCTATCTGAGGGACATATTTCAGTGCAGACTGAAGGAGTTACGTGTGTGAAGTTCTGTGCACAGAGATGGAAATGGGCAGTTGTCAGAGCAATGGGAACTAAGTGTCTTATAAAACTGGTTCAGAGGAGTCTCATCGCAACAAATTGCAATGGCCAAAGGACTGCCAGCCCTTGGGAGCCAGCAACGTGCCCCGGCTTTATGCCACTCCTTGGTGGTGAAGTTGTTCTCCAACATCCTTCCCTGCCCACCACCAGAGCCTGGATCATGTGCCATGTTCACATGTGGGAGGACAAGAAACTTGTTCTCAAAGGACACTGTGGGGCTATGCAACATCCGTGTGTTTAGTACAGGAGAAGACCCTTACTAAAGGCAGTTCTAGCTATTACTGAGAGAGAAAAATGCATTCTAGCATAATTTCCTTTTAATTTTGAACATATATAAACACCACTGAGTTGCCTTCCTTCAAATCCCAGCTAGCATTAAAAGAACCTATGCTGTAACTTAAAAATTATGAATGCAAAGCACTAGAATAAGAAGTATTTGATAAGGGCCTTGCAAATCAGAGTGGAAGTACCAACTGCATCAAGCCAAGAGGAGCTGTCAGGCTTTACCTGCTTGTTCAGCACCTAGCACTAGAGGGACGCGACACCACTGCGTTTCAGGTGCTGGTCTTGTATAAATATTAGATGCTAATAACCCCTTCCAAGAACAGGAGAAAAATGGCCATGTGGCCTTTACCTCACCTCTGTTTGTAAAAAGAAAACATAACCTGTGATTTGAATCTTTGCCCTGAACTGCTTTTCCTGGGAGTTGCTGCACAGCTTTGCAGGCTGCGGCAGCACAGCACACCAGCACAGCTGAGAGGGAAGAGCAACAAGTGGGGACTTTAATCCCAGTGACAGCTCTGCTTGATGATCAAATACAGCAGTTCCCAAAAACTCCTCTTTTGGAAATGCAGATGACAGTTTTTTCTAAATGCATGGGTGTTTCTATGAGTGCTAGACAAAATTAGGAAAGGTATATACACATGTTTACCTCCAACATCAGCTGGGTGAATTCTTCATTGCTGAGAAATGAAGGTTTCCAGTCCTGCTGAATTTCAGAAATCTCTGTCTGTGCTGAGACTTCTAGACAAATAGAACATTTACATCTTTAAAATTCAAATTAACTTCTATCTTGCAATATTACATATGAGTTGCTATGAAAAGAGAGAAATAACCTTTGTATTCAAAAATTGCAGTTTTCAAGCCTGAAATGTTTTCCTCATTTTTTACTCAAGTCAACTTGTACTGACTTCAGTGAATACAGCGGGAGCCTGTATTCACAAGGCCATTGGCCTCAAGCAGCATTACTGGGCTATTGATCAAAAGATGAAAACACTTCGCATGAAATTAAAATCAAGACAAGTATTAGCACGTGTCAAATTGCTATTTACAATTTACAGCTTCAAAATTAGGACTAGAGAGGGTTCAACCTATAGCTTCTGTGCCAAACAGAACAGCAAGACAGGTCCTTTAGAGGAGCCCCAAAAGGCTGTGACCCCAAACTGCGGAGCTATTGCTCTGTTTTCCAAAAGGAGAGCGAATCACAAGCATTTGCAGCAGCTTTACACCAGTGCTACTGCCACCCTACCTTCAGCCACATGGTGCAGGGCAGCCCAGGAGAATGAATAGAGCACCAGCCTCTCATCTCAAATCCAGTCTGGAGGGCAGGGTCCCCTGTGCTGTCAGCCCATAAGGCCCTGAGACAAGATCTGCCCCATTGCTGCCAATCCTGACCCCATGGCAGCCTGCAGAGGGCTTGCTCCTAGAGGGTGTTCCATGGAGGGGTGCAGATACACCGGGATAACAACTCACAGCTTTGCACTGAATAGCTGGTTGCAGTGTTTGCCTTTGGAAACAGTCGCTTATGTTAGCTCTGAGTCAGACAGGATTCTGGGGGACAGCTCTAATTTAGAGAAACTTGAGCTGGTTTAGTTTGCTGCTCACTCCACTTCTCTAGGAGTGCTCTCTAACTCAGCTCTAGTAGTGAGAGGATGGTAAGCACAGACTGTCTTCTCTTTTCAGCACCTCCTGCTAATTAATCCTGTTGATTAACACCTCCAGAGCATGTAACACTCAGTGCTCCATATTCAGAGCACATAGGAAAACTGGCCAGAGAAACGCAAATGGATAAATGATATTAAAGACAGTAAATTTCTATGAGTGCCTGTGCATTTTGTCACTGAGAAGGAGATCAAAGCCTCTGTTCAGGCTGTATTAGTGCAGACGCAGCCATTTGCTCCTACCAGTATGTTCAACCCTCTTTCTGCACTGCTGGGGGCTGTCACTGGCAGCACGGCAACTCTCCACAGCCCCCACGATTTTGCACACAGGTTTGAAAACCAGACTAAGAAAAAAGAGTCCATCGGATTTTTAAAAGTAGGCTCAGAATATAAGATACTTTCAGCAGATCTGTAGCTTGGAAAAGCCAATGTACATGAAATGGTGACTGTTGGGAGAATTACTTGAGATTTGGGAGCTTCTATGGATTATAATGCAGGAGGCTGTTTACGAAGGAAAAAATCTGAACATTTACCTCCTCCTCTGTTATGACTAAAATCTTGGTTTAGCCTACCAAATGGAAAGGAAATAAATATGACTCAATAAACCAGACCCAAAGTACGCTGAGGATAATCAACACTTTTAAATGCTGTGCTTTGTAATATATTTTGTGACTACTAATCTGGTTTAAAAATAGATAACATGGGCTTTTTTTAGCAAGTGCACAAACCCCAGTCACATTTTGACCTACTTGCTGTGGAAAGATTTGTGACTGTGAGCTTTCCTTCACCTAGCTGTTTTTCAAGCAAAAGCACCTTTTGGAGTAAATTATTTGGACCTTCAGCTACACTTATACACTTATTTCAAATCTTGGGTGATTGTTCTTTGCTTAGCTTCATAATTGAGCATATTCACATCTTCCTTTGCCTTGGGCAGCTAAAAAAAAAGATAAGTTATTACTGTAATATTTTAAAAGTGTACATAACTATTAAACCTTGAGATGTCCTGGTCATCCCCTTCTGTACAAAACCATAGGTTAATGGTTGGACTCATTGGTCTTAAATGTCTTTTCCAACCTAAACAAATATATGATTCTATCTTGTCTGTGGGAAAAATTCATTTAAGGAGAAACTGCACTCTAATGACAGAGCCATTATAATTATTTCCTCAATAAGACTGACATTTGTGACTCCATTCTGTTGCAAGTTATTAGAGTTTTAATGGTCTTTGCTGTTACACCCAGAGTTCTCCAGAGTGCATGAGAGAGGTGCTGAATGAGCCAAGGTAAGCCAGGCAATGTAGTGCATCATCTTTTGAGACCCCTTTCTGGGACCAGGGGCATTCCCCACAGCCACCCACTGAAACCTCTTTCTCATAGGGGCAGAGCAGGAGAGCCCCATTTTAAACCAGTGCCCTGATTTATAAGGGAGAAGCATTTTAGTTGACCACTACTGGTGGGTGTCAAAGCATCAGGAAGGCCACAATGCACATTCCTCCCTCTGAGCAGAAACTAGACCAAAGAGAGTAGATCAGCAGGGTCACAAATCTCCTCTGCCCTCTTTGAAGGTGCATTTCTAGGGGATTTAACTGTCACTGGTGCAAGCATTTTAAAAAATAAACTCCCAGCTTTCTGATGCTGAACTTGACTACTACAACTGGACGCTGTGCACATGTGATGTAGCTTCTGCTTGTGAAAACTGGGTGAAGCATGTCAACCATCTGTGGATGCATTTGCTGATGCCAGCTTCAAAAACGGAGGCATTTTCTGGTCTGAGTTTTCTACTCAGTGTAGAAAATTGAGTTCTGCACAGTCCACTGAGGAGCTGGGGTGCTGAACAGATTGCTTCCCTGCATTTTTTCTGCAGAGAAACTGGGGCGAATGCTTTGTTCCTCTGCTCAGAATATTGCAAATTTCGAATAAGGAAATCTTCCCTCCGCTCCCAAATCTCTCTTGTTCAAAGCATCTGCCTTCTTCATGAGTGCTGCAGGGCACTATTGCCCTCTTTCCCTCAGTTGCTGCCATTTGCCCCCTTCCCTAGCAGGTTGAGAGTCATCTTCAACTGATGAGCAAAAAAGGAGATGGATTCGGACAGCACAATGTCTGTAAATGATCTTTTTTGATGAGACAGAAAAAAATCTCAAATACCTTATGTTGGCACTTTTAAGTCCCTCGAGCCATTCTGATAATCACTGAAGGAAACAGGATATTATAGCAACTGTCTGGCGAGTGCATGAAGAGCTACACTAAATCTTACCATTGTGTTTCTGCAGAAAGCCAATGACTTTTTCCAGCACAGTAGTTTTGTCCATTTTGCGAGTGTTGCCTGGAAGCATGGAGCTGAGCTCTTTGATGAGAACATTGAACTGATCACGCCTCTTCTTCTCAGACTTGTTACGCGAAGCCCTGTAGACAGGGGAGAAGAAGCAAAGGATGAGCAGATCAAGAATGAAAATGATCACGTACCTGCTCTTTGCAATTTGTATACATAAAATCAGCTTGCTGCATGTATCAGCGTGTGAAGATTGACACTGGACTCCAGCAAAGCTGCAGAAGTGAGTAGGAGGCAACATTCCCACCTCCTCCTCTTGTCTTTGAGCCACCTTTAGTGCCCAGCGGGGAGATGGAGGCTCTGCTTACTCCTCTGTGCTGCCTCTGGACACTCTGGTTGAGCTTATCAGGACATTCTGGCTGAGCTTATCAGGACAGCATTGAGCTTGTAGTTGAAGGAGCTCTGTCCATCTCCCAGACATACATAGGATCTTAAAAATTCATGCAGTCTCTGGGGAGGCACTCAGAGTGAGAAGAAATAGGAATACTATGTCAACAGTAAAATTGTCCATGAAGAAGAGTGGAGACTGAATCACACCCATCCATGCAGTCTTAACAGAAGAGACGGACCCCAGTCCAGCAGCTGTTGCACTGGAGCTGGAATGATCTAGAAGGACCTGCCCACTTTGGTCACAGGAGCTCTGCCTACCTCCAGGCTGGCAGAGCAGAATCAGGATGTTGTCTTCCAGTCATTAAAATCAGAGACCTGAGTGGAAGTTGTTGCAGCTCCCGTCTGGTTCATATGCCACTTTGTTCAGTCTCCTTTCCCAGGTCACAAGGACAATCAGGAGAGACGGCATCAGCATGGATTGGGTCTGAAGCTGGGATGCATGGCCAGACTTGGGGTCTTGGAAGTGCCAGCAGTGCTTGCCCTTAATCTCTGTGTGCCACTGAGAAAATGAGTGTCAGTGCCCCAGGTCTCTCGGTTTAAAATGAAGACTCTACAGCTTTCTTCATCAGTCTCATCTGTTTAGCCTGCAGATTCCTCAGAGAGAGCCTGCTTCTGCAGCTCTGTTTCAAGAGCTCAAAGGAAGAAAGGATCTGATTTCATTTGGGGTGTTTTGGCAGCATCATAATACTGTCATTAAGGCTGTTGATAATCTTTTCAGCATGCGCACTTTGGTTTTTTTTAACTCTATGTCGATCTGTACACACGCATTTTCTGACTTGTTCTCATGAATACAACAACTGTTTGACCCAAAGGTTATCACCTGGACTTCTGTATCCATGTGGAAATAGAAATAAGTATAGACCAGCAGGTTTGTTTGTTCTGAAAGGTCCTCAAGCAGACGAGATTTGCCTTGTCAATTACACAAAGATCTAAAAATCTGGTTACATGTAGATGGGAAAGAAAAGCCAAGAGGCCAGTTCTCACTCTGAGTTTCTCAGTCCCAGCTAACTCTGCTGTGCCTCAAAGCAGTGCTGGATGCACACTGCTGAAAATCAGAGCTGAATTTAGCCCAGCATCTACATCCCCTGCGAGGACCAGGATGGTAATAAACATTCAGCAGAGAAATCACCACAGAGGCTTCTGGATGTTACTACTGACAGAGGGGTAATTTTTGTTTGTCTTGCTCTCAGCCCTGAACACACTTGGAGATACACTGGATAGAAGCCAATGCTTGATTATTTTACAGCTTTGAACACAAGAGATTGGGTGGATACTGCCTGACTGATTTCAGCTTCCTCTTATTACACTGCAAAAGGCTGTCAGAACAAGATGTGAAAAGCTCCAGCCTTATCCTATTTCTCTACAGTTCAGGGCAATGGTAAGAATATCAACATTTTACTTCCTCATAATTCAATCCTCAGTTCATTTTAAGCTTAAAGAGTCCAGATTTCCCTGAAAATAAAATAAACCACCAACTGTTAATAGGGAATGTGTTGCTTAAAAAAAAAAAAAAGAAAAAAAGCCTTGACAGAAATATAAAGTATCTATTTTTAACACTTGACATTTTATTCACAAAGGAAATATAAAAAACTCCTCTAGTGGAAATAACTCTACCAAGATATGAATCGATGATCAGAGTAAAGTTTTGAAAAGGAAAAATGAGAAAAGATTGGAAAAAATGATAAAAACGATCCCTGCACAGTTGAAAATACTTTGTTTAGTACAATTATAAATGCATGAAGCAAGATAGTTTTCATCATTTCCCTTTGAAGATTATTTCCTAGCCTTGCTTACTTCACTGCTAGGGCATACAATTACAGTAAGCCCAAACATTCTCTGTCTCAATTCCATACTACTTGTCCCAGTTCTCCTCCCTCCTTGCTACTCCACAAAGATTACAGCATATTCAAGGGGAAGGAGGAGACACAGTATGAATAAAATCAGGACTTTAAGTGATTACAGCTAAAGGCAATACAGAACAGCCTGAATTCTGAATTATCAAAATCAACAATATAACAGCCATTTTTATTTGCTTACGTATATGCCGCTTGTTGTCTTAAACAGACAGATAATGACTGACTTGTAGAGCCTACATTTTGCTAATTTACAATGAAATGTGACTTCACACTAAGTTTCAGATTTCTTCTGGCTGTCCAGTGGAGTGTGCTATATATGCATCAATGCAAGTAACTGTACCACATACCTTCATTCAGATTCTTAAATTTATTTTTTATTTCAGTGGAAAATGGCAGATAGTAGCCTGCATGACTAAGCACCTTCTCATGGTTCCCTTCAAGCTGGTTTTGGTTGGAATTTGGAATTCAACTGAATTGCAAAAAAAGTATTTTAAAGTTATATACTATTAAAGCAAACTGAAAGAAGAGCAAATAGAGAAAAAAGTGCACAAAGCACACCTTTTGTTTAGAATTAATAAATCTCCATAACCACAATAAACCTCATCTAGCATCAAAGAACTGAAAATGAAACTATGGCTTCTGATCTCAGAAGATCGGAAAACCTCACATAGGTCTTCAATACTCCCATGCGTGGTGCCATCATATCCACGTTTTAGTTCTCGGGTCTTCGGAGATGTGCATTAGGGAGTCAGGAGATGCAGGACAGGGCTCAAATTAACCAGTGCTCTTCCTGAAGGAAGAGTTGTATATTTTGGCAAAATACTAAACACCTGGCACAGGGATGGGAGTGCAAACGCTTCTTCTCAGGAGAGGATGGATTTTTTCACATCTGTGTAATACAACCTGTATACGCCTAATATATTGTAGCAGATATACATGGTGTGTATGTATATCTCTACACACCTAACCTGAGAAACTCAGCTTCTGGCTTGACTCCATCCCAAAAATTGAGGTCCAGAAATTTTCAGTCTCACCTACTCTTAAGAGAGAAAATAACAGTAGAGAACAATTTCCTGGGCTTTTTAATCCCTTCTGGTGTTTCTCAGCCCTGAGGGACCCAGTCCTTACAGCAAATAGAAGAAACAAAAAACATTTCACTTGTGATACAGGACAGGTGAGAGTCCTCACACTACAAGACACAGCAGCAAAATATTCACAGAATAGCTTCTCCTAAGTTTGACTCTCTCTGGAAAGAAACCTGTAGCTTTTAAATGAATCTGAACCATTTCAGTATAATGTATTAACTTTTGATCCTCATGAAGCATCTCATGATTCCAAACTCAATTTCAACTTCAGCTTTATTTCTAAAAAGCAAAATGAACTTAAATTACAATTTGAAGAAGCAGTTTCCTTTTTTAATTTTTAAAGTTATAACTTTTCTATGTACCCTGATAGAGGCCTGCCCCAGGGTACGACAAAAATTCCTTCTGGGAACAAACGGCATGAAAACCATAACCAGATGGTGATGACAATTGCTGATAGTGAGGATACGTGTTATCCTATTTTTTCATATATGCGTTCATTTAATGAATTTTTTTTTTACTAAACAATTAGCACACAAATATCTTGAAGATGATCAGGCCTTGAGCAGGTGAAGCAGTGCTGCAAGGTGGGCTCCTTTCTGTACCCTCCGAAAGAAGCAGAGGGGAACAGCTGAGCCTGGCTGCAGCCTGTGCTGACCTATATTGGTGAGACAAAGCTGCAGGGAGGGAAAGAAGCAGAGAAGGAATCAAAGGAGATGAAACTGGATCAACTGCTTGTGCCTGGACTGGAAATACTCTCATTAGAGGGAACCAAGGGGAAAAATGTGGGCAACCTCTGGCTCTCTCTAAAGTAATTAAACTGCGGGCTGAGGCATTGATAACCTCGAATGCTTCCAAACTGCTTTTCTGCAGACGCCGGTCAGCTCTGATAGTTATTAAGAGTTTCATTGCCACAGGTCTTCTGCATTGAAACACACCTTTTCTCTCCCAACAAAGGGTTCACAATGAACTCCCACCAACCGGGACTCAGTGGAGTACAGACTGTATGTGAATACAGGTTTTTGCCAGTTTAAGGCTGACTTTTCGTGGTCTTTCTCTGCTCCAAAGGTAACTTCTGGGTGTTTTCATTGCTGTGAGATAGGCACTGATGAATATATGACCATTCTAATAGGGAAAAAAAATCCACTATTTAACTTCTTTTTCTTTTGTAGGATGTATTTAAAGAAAAAAAAAAAAACACAACATTATTGTACACTCTGGAAGCTCAGATGATATATTACAGTGGCAGAAGTATGTTGTTGGTGCTTCAGTTCTGATGTTCTGCAGTAACGTGAAGAAAACGATCAATGCCTTGGCTTTTTTAACATTTTCCACAGGAAACATTGCTGGATTATTTTCTTCTCACAGTGCAGCCAGGAGTAGGAGTCTGTGAGATGGCAGTTTTTCAAGTCGTGTTTGACTGTATTTTACTCTCTTGCTCTTTGATTAATTGATTATGGATAAAACAGCTTCTGCAGCAACAAACACTATCAAGCTCATCACAGAGAGTTATAAAAGATACTCACCTCTTTGCCCTGTCTTTCTCATCTTCATCCATTAGATTGTCTAAGCAGTTTTTTCTGTTGAAGGAATGCAAGAATCATTATGAATTGTCATTTTGTTAGCTCTATTTGCAGGTTAATCTCACAGTCACTCTACTTCAATTTAGTAACACAGTGATGATATCCAGGTCAGATAAATGTGTCAGCAGTGCTCTATGCCACAGTCCTTGATTTTAGGAAATATCCATTGTGGGTAACATTATTCCTGAGCATTATGCTAGCCTTAGGGTCTCTAGCCAGGGATCAAGGCTCCTGGGCACCACGTGGTACATCAGCACAGTACAAAAATAGCCACTTCTTGGGGATTTTTTTGTGTGGAGGTTACTCTCTGCAAACTTGTAGGCTGGATGAGCCTGGGGTCTGCCCAAGCTGAAAAGCATTTTCACTGCCCCCATGTTCCCACCAGAACTATCTTCAGTGCAAGAGCCAGCATCACTGATGCCTTTGACTTCTTAGGCTGCTCTTCCTACTGGAAAGCTTTTCATCCTCCTCTGTGGATCTTGACCCAAAGCCAGAAAAGACAGTAACTCTACTGAATTACATCTCAAATTCAAAGTACCCTTACAAATCCCACTGCCTAAGCCACACTGAAAAAACTCTTGCAGCCCAGTCAGACCACCTGCCCAGCCATGCTGGCACCAAGCATGGGGACTGGCCCATCCCCATCACTCTTTTTGCTAATCTTCACCAAAATGTTGTGACCTCAGCTTTGTAGTTCAACTGCTCCAGCAGTGTGAGGTGTAAGAAGAAAAGGGTAAATTGAGTAAATTAAGTAAATTTGTGTAGTACAGGCAAAGGGAAAAATAAAAAAATACAAAAAGCAGCCTAGCTGAAGGCTGAGTGCCTCAGAAACACTTGTCACAAGCCCACTGCCCACCCTCCTTTGCTCCATGACCTTATGGGAAAGTGACGCTTGATCTGTAACCACTTCAGCCCAAGAAGGAAGCCCTGGGCTACTGCACCTCTTATGGCATCTGCCACCCCTTTTGGGTACAAAATCCACGGGCTGCTGCATCCCACACAAACATTTTTTTAAACAGCAGCACAATGCCACTGGATATTGTCAAAGCCTCATTTTCAAAGCAGTGACAGGCAATGATAACACTCTTTTTCAGCAATGTTTCTCATATAATAAGTCCTCAACATGTAAGACATGAATAAAATTGGAAGGGAGGAGGAAGGAAGTTAATTGCTAGGTTTTATTTAAGCCCATGTTATTTTCTACATATGAGTCACACATAAATTTGCCCGTTTAAAGAACATTTTATGAAAAAAACCAAAGTGAAAATGTAACGATAGTAAAAACAGTGATTCTGTTACTAGTTCTCTTACAGCAATATTCTACCTGGTCATTACTCAACAGTTAGGTAAAAACACAAAAGTACCCCATAACTTTTTATCAAATGAGTTATGAGGAATTAGAGCCCCTGGTCACTGATTGGAAGGTAAAGCTACTACATATTGGCACTCTGCTCTTTGATGAAGGATCAGCAGGAAATATGAGGGCCAAGGGACCAGTTTTTTAGTCAAAAATGGTGAATTTAAATTGCTGAATTCCAGTATACAGAACAAAATAACAAATAATACCATGTAGTTTTTAGATTTTTTTTTTCAGATATTTGTTTTGACCTGCAAAACAGCCACAATCAGCCATGACTTTTGACTTGCAAGTCAGCCATATCATAACTCATATTTTGGAGTAGGAAAATGTATAAACCCAGCAAAATTTTATTAACCAGTGTTTTACATATATTTTAGGTGTTTATTTGCTTATTCCCATAATGAAACTGTTACCCAATCCCTGTGTTTTCAAATAATTCAGGCTAAAATGTAGTGACAATATTCAGTGTGTTTTGTTATTATTTGTTCGCTTTTTGCAACCGATGCTATTCAAGAATACAAAAGGCATTGTTAAAATGGCAGGATTAGCATTTAGGATTCTGCAGTGTTTCTTTGCCAAACCTTTGCTCAAAATCGTAGAATCACAGGATGTTAGGGGGCAGGAAGGGACCATGAAGATCATGTAGTCCCAATGGTGGGGGAACACCTTTCACTAGACCAGGTTGCTCAAGACCTTATCCAACTTGGCCTTGAACACTACCAAGGCTGGGACATCCACAACCTCCCTGGCCAAGTTGTTTCGGTGTCTCACCACCCTCACAGCACAGCACAGCACAGCACAGCACAGCACAGCACAGCACAAAATGTTCTGTTGCATGCATACTTGTTGAATCTAGGGTATGACAATCAAAATGGGGCAGTATCAGCAACAGAAGACGCTCACCCATAATCCCTAAAGGTCTTCCTCTGGTTGTAACAGATTCCCAATAGAAAGCAGGAATATGTGGACAAGGGTGCTGAGTGGCTGTGAGGAAGGATGGAGGTGGATGAGACAGTCAGCATTGGTACTTCTCAGCCCTAGTTCTTTTGGAGAAGCAAAATGCACCCAATGGAAAGGGGCTTCCTATAGCTGTACCCCGTAAATCAAGAAATTACACTGCCAGGAAGCCTCTACTCTTGAGAGAGAGCAACAGATCTAACTGGTCTGTTCTGCCAAGGATTTGGCTAGATCTGTAAAGCAATTCATGGCCAGCTTCCAGTAAACAAGGTTTCTCACTGACTGACATGAAATTCTGGACCTGCTGTGCTGTTGCTAGCGTGAGACAATATCTAATTGTCATTTTGCTTCTGTTTGCTCACATGGCAAAATCTCTAGAGCATCATAAGCATTGCTAACAGGGTTTGCTAGTACATATGTACCATATGAAATTAAAACTGTTCTCAATAAAATAGATACATGAGAGTATACAACTGCTGCGAGCTGGTATTGCCCATCCCTCTCCAGAGCCCCACCAGAGCCCTCTCCTTACACCTTGACAGAAAAACCCATGGCATGGAGCTTAGGTGTGTGCTTAGTGCAACCTTTATGTTTGCTTGCTTTATGTTATTCTCCCAATCCCTCAGCTGTGAAGGTCCCAAACTGCAAACTGGAAACCTACTGTCTCTTGGTTTAGGAGAAAATTCTGACTCATTGCAATGATGGAGGCAGGCAGTAAATACCAAGGCTCTGTGCCACAGTTCCCCTGCAAAGAAGTGACATAAAAAAGCAAGTGGCACAAGTATTTCTCAAAATGTGAAGAATCCTTTCATGATAACAAAGGGAATTTGGAAACCTATAGGTAAGAGCATCACATGATGTAACTCCTGCTGGCAGAGTATTTAACAGTGACAGTTACATTTGGAGCTTCATTACTATCATTATTATCATCAAGGAGGGAAGACTATCACTCAAAAAGATGGGAACTGCTTGGAACAAGGAGAGAAAGCTCACATACTCCCATCAGAAAGGTACTCAGACAAACACACAGAAAGATGCATATCCACAAGCAGGGAAGAATGGCATTTTGGAAACAAAAGACTGGCTAAAACTGTTAACCATGTAACCCCATCTTAGTTATCAGATGGAGAATTATAGCACAAACATCCCCCCCACATTCATTCACACAATGAATAGTTGCTTGGGAAAGAAGTAATTAAGGCAGAGTGCCAGCTCACTCCAGGGACTCTCCAGAAGAAAGGTTGCACATGTTTATTTTGATACAGTGTATTCCCAGTGGACATAGAGCTTGCACTATAAAAAAATCATCTGGCACTGATCACCTTATCCTGTGCTAGAAATATGCTTTTTATTGAGCTAAGCTACTACTTTCCTGGGCTAGTGAGGTTGGTTTCACTCCTTTTTGCCCTGCTGTTCATAGGGATATGCTCTAGACACTCAAATGTAGGTAATCAGTTGTTGACTTCCCACTAAGTTGCCACAAGGCCAGCTAATAGTTCTTACAAATCAGCCTGATATTCATCAAGAATTTTTAATCACATTCATTTAACTCAGCTGAATTAAATCAGAGATGTAAATTTCTTTCAGAGGTCTTGAGATGTGCCTGGGGGATCTTAATGAGAAAGCACAGTTTGTGCTTCCCTGGCCCTTATGTTTGGTGGCTCAAGAAAAAGACTGGGCTTTTCCTCCTCTTCCCTCTCTGGCAAGGTGGGGTGTCTGCCTCCATCACCTCACAGGTCTGCCTGGGTATTCCACCACTTGTCCTGTACAGGTATGGTCAGCCCTGGGGAGAGGGGTGCTCCTGCCTACTGCAGACACACCTTATGAGCCTCACACCTCATCCTCAGACCACTTGGGATGCTGGTACAATACAACCAATCCTAATTAAAGATGATGATATTGCACTTGGAGAACAATCCTCTCAGAGACAGGGGATGGGCAAGGGTTGCATGGAAAACCAGGATGCTGGGACGAGACACCCTGAACTAGCCCTCTGACCTCTGGGCTGACCCTTCCCAACAACTGCTGTCTTTGTGAAGAGGGAAGGAGCACAGCAACATGGTGCAGGGCAGACATGCTCCCATGCCTTCCAGACACATCACGCAGCCTCCAGGGCCCATCTCTGCTCAGCATTGCTCCTGTTCTGCCTCAACAGGGAGCTACTCTCCCATCCTCTCTTTGAATGGGAGGAAAAGGCTGTTAGCAGAGGTCAGTGTAATACAGGAGGCACACGGGTATGCTTGGTGGGGTTCAGGATTCAAAGACCCTGAACCAGATCCAGCCATACATGACATCCTGTGCTTAGTGAGTAGGATCCAATACATAGGAAGAAGGCACAAAAAGAGAGTAGAGGCTCTAGGCATGACCCAGGGGCACAGTTTCAAGGCACTCACTAGAACAGGGGACAGTGTATCTCAGTCACTGTGCTGGCATCACTGCCATATCCCCTGCCCAGGGATGATGAACTAGGTCTGACAGGCACTGCGGTTGGTCAACGGCATCATCCCATGGGTGTTCCACAGCGTGGGCTAGATGGGACTTGCCCACCCTGGGGAGAATCACTGTGGCTAGGAACTCTACCTGCTTCCCCTCAGCTAAGCAGAGCTCTGAAATGAATCACCCTAACAAGTGAAGTATTTCCCTTTCGAGCCCTGCTGGAAGGCAAAGAGAAAGACCAGCAAACAGAAAGCAGCAGGAAAGGTCACAGAGTGACAAACAAGAAGTGACCATCTGACCATTTTAAGCACCTTGTTCCAAGTTTCTATAACATGGATGAAGCACTCCAATATCCCACCAGGAAGGGTGGGATACAGTGTGAACACACAGCAGAAGGATTTGTACAAGCACAAATCAGAACAAATCAACAGATTCACAGACACATCAAACTGAACTGTACCACTCTATTCTCTTTTTTTCAGATATAAACCTATGAAATGTTGGAAGAACATGCTGGAGTCCATAATTAAATACGACACATTCCCAACCACAGCAATAAAAATTGATTTATCAAAATGTGAACAACTAGCCTTTAGAAAACTTAAGATAGTAAAAATTCACTTTCCTGAAGATATACATGGTTATTTGAGAAAGATACGTGGCTTTTTAGTGGGAGAATGGCGGTCTGGAGTTACCATGGGTCATGTTATGCTGAGATTGTTACAGGAATGACTGTTTTCAGGAGTAAAGGAAAAATCCAGAAGCATCATAAAGTATCCAGCCTTATTAGTGTTTTTGCCTGACAGTGTACAGCAAGGTCTCCCTGCACTCAGTAGGTTACTACATTTGGTTTACACTAGAGATGATGTTTAGAGGCTTCAAAAAAAGAAAAGAAGGGAACTTTTTGAGAAAATACTGGACTTCATGAACCTCAGGGGCTGTTTCATGTTTCATACATATGTGTACAATGAATCTTTAGATGCTAACAGGCTTAAAGCAAACAGACATTAAAAACAATCCACATGTGGACAGTAAAAATAATGAAATTTGACAGAAATTAATGCTCGCCTCTTCTGAACTGGGGATGATAGGAAGATGCTCATAGGTAACAGAGCTGAGTATTAAGAGATTATGATGAATAGAAATAAAGGCTCAGAGCATATTCTGGTTTCATTCTTTACAGTACCTCAGTTTAGTGGAAAGGGGTATTATTCTCCACATGTCAGAAACCTTGACCTATTGCCATGTTGCAGACAGCTTGCCCCCTCCACCCTGGTGCCAGCTGCATTTTGGGGTGTGCAGCCTGCGATCCCTCTGTAGATGCGATTCACATTGGTTTAAGTCAGGAGTGAGACAGCTGACGTCAGCAACGCCGTGCTGGAGTGTGGCCACAGTGAGAGGCATCTTTTATCTCCAGCTTGTGAGCAACGTGTAAAGTTTTGTGCAGTGTTTGGATCTCTGATGAAGATCAGTACATACATGCTTGTTATCTTCCTCACTGCTATTATTCCTACTGAATGACTAAAGCCATTCAGACTTTAGTGAACAGGCTGTGAATCCCCATGTTCAACCGCTGCTCTGCTCTCCCCTCGCACGGCTGGAAACAGAAAGGCAAACAAATTAAACTAACATTAATCAGCAAAGACTGCCATCTGTATAACTCAGAGCACTTCTCCGCGTGCCCGTCCCCTTCCAGCAATGCTAAACAGGATTAGCCTTCCGTGGGCGGATGGGGAAAGTAGGTCAGTTTGGTAACATCGCTGCGTGTGATGAACGGAGGAGGATGTGACTGCAGTGGTCTGCTGGCAGCCCTCTCGCCTTCTGCATCAGCCAGGAGATGAAGCACCTGGCCTTGCCATGGGGCGCATGAGGTGGCTCAGACCCTACATCCCTGCACAGTGACACCTGACATTTGTAGGATCAGGGACTTGGCAAAACCTGGCTGATGCACTGGAGTTAGTGGGTGCATTTCAACATGGAAACTGAGGCACAGGGCAGCTAAATGCTTAGTTATTACTAGTTTGTGTACAGCCAAGTACTCATCAAAGATTGCACATAAGCCAAAGTGGCAAGGGATGGTAAATCACCCGGCAGAGGTATTGTCTTTCTGTATTGAGTTCAGTGGGTATGTAGAGATGGTGGCAGGAAAGCCAAAGCTCACCTCAAGTGACACCTGCAGGGCATGACAAGGGCAACAAGAAGAGCTTCTGCTGCTGTATCAGTAGTAAAAGGATGAACAATGAAAGTGCAGAACTGCTGCAGTACTGGAGGTGTGTGAGGGGCTGAATTAGTGATGGCAAAACAGGTAAGGCTGATGCCTGCTTTGAGGCAGTCTTCACCAGCAAGGTCTCCCAGCCTTGGTGTTGGAAGCAGTGACAGGGAGGAGCAGAAGCACCAGCAACACAAGAGGATCAACTCAGGGAACTTGAGGAAGCCTGGGGGAAGTTGACCATACAAGTTGATAGGGACTGACTACTTGCCTTATTGAGTCCTGGGAGACTCGCTGGTGTCTTTTGCTAGGTTGATGCCTCATTTCAGAGGTTGTGGAGGTGGGGAAGGTCTCTGATGTTTGGAAACAGGCAAATGCAGGCCTTCAAGAAAGGACAGAAGGATGACTGACAACAGGCCAGTCAGCCTCACTTAAGTCCCTGGCAAATCATGGAGTGAGTCCTGTTGGAGCACAGGGCTGGGCACATGGAGAAGGTGATCAAAAACAGCCAATGTGGATTTACCAAAAATAACCTGACTGCCTGTTATGATGAAATGACAGGATCTGTGGATGGGGAGAGAGCAGGGGATGTCATTTATGCTGGCTTCATGCTCAAAGGCAGGGCTGTTGTCATAGGGGACAGTGAGAGGCTGAAGGAAAGGACAGAAGAAACCTTATGAAATTCAGTGGGGACAACTGCCAAGCCCTGCACCTGGCAATGAAGTGCCTTGAACTCTGATACAGGCTGGGGACAGACTGATAAGAGAGCAGCTCTGCAGGAAAGGCCCTGGGAGCTCTGGAAGGCAGCAGGCAACATGCTGTACATGAACCAGTGATGACAAGTGGCCCTGGTTACAAGGATGGCCAACAGAACCCTGAGCTGCATGGACAGGAACGCAGCCTGATCAAGGGAAGGGTTTATGCCCCTTCACCCAGCACCTGTTATACCACATTTAAGGTAATGTGACTGGTCTGGGGCTTCCTAGAATAGACAGATTAACAGGAGGAAGGTCAGTAGCGTTCCCAGTGGTGGAGCCTGGAGCCCTTGACTTATGAGAAAGGGCTGGGATAGCCAGACTGGCTTAGTCTGGACAAGAGATGGCTTTGGGGACACCTAAGAGTCCTCTCATTGCCTACAAGGGGTTGATGAAGAATCAGTGCTAGACTCCTCGTGGTGGTGCAGGATGGGAGAGTGAGAAGTAACAGGTGTAAGTTTAAAGGAGAGAAAAGGAACTTTTCTCCATAAGGACAGCCAGAGAATGGGGCAGACTGCCCAGGGAGGCTGTGCCATCCCCATCCCTGCAGGCTTTTAAGACCTGACTAGGCAAAACACTGAGCAGCCTGGTCTGACCTCAGAGCTGGCCCTGCTTTGAGCAGGAGGCTGGACTGGAAACCTCCTGAGGTTTCAATCTGAATTCAGTTTCAACCTGAATTGTCCAGTCATTCTGGATCTACTGAGCTAGCTATGTATCCTAAGCAAATCAGTCCCCTTGAATTAGTTCCTGTATTATATATGTTCTTGAATTATATTTTATTGTGCTTTTGGTCTCTGTACTAGAAATAGCTTGTGCACTGTCTCCCCTACATTGACATCGCTCCTGCTGTATAAACAGATACACATCTTGATTCTGTATGTCTGTATGTCAGGTGTTTGTCATGCCATTTCTAGATGTTAATTTTAAAAAAATCACTTTATGATAGAATTGTGCAAAAAAAAAAAAAAAAAGGGAAGAAAAAGGTCTCTCAGGAGAATGGCCCTTGACTGTAAAACCTGTTTTTCTTCTCTCACTGCTTCTCATGTTCTTAATCTGTTTTAGGTATTTATAAAACTTTAATCCTCATAGTATCAAAAGTCACAAATGTTCAAAGACTTTAAAATGTGCTTAACTCTATATTACTGTAAGAAGGCCCTCATGTATGTGTATCTTTGCAAAATGCAGGTCAAAATGCAGAGGTAGAGCTGCACAGATTATTTTGCAATTATTACCTCTGAAACCTTCCCTTGAAAATGGTCTCAGTTATAAAGTATTCTTGTAAGAATCTGTTTATGTTCTTCTGCAAATATTTAAATAAGTAGAATAATGTAACATTTGACCTATGATCTTCTGATGGTCAAATGCTCAGCTGATACAGGCAAAATATGCAAGTATAATACTATAAAGATTTATTTGTCAAAAAATGCAAGGATTTTTATTTTGTTTGACATTAACTACCTGGGAAGTACCAATGCAAGCAGAAAATTAGTCTTTCAATGGGACTGTTATCAGTCACTCTTTTCATTTTCTGGCAGCAACAGTCTTGACAAGATCATTTTAACTCTTTCCGTATGATTAAACAGGCTATAGTAGCACTGGAATGTAAAGCAAGATGTCCAGGAGCTGACATGGTTTGGTCTCACTCCCTCCACTTCTTTGACTGTTAAGTGTTACTCCCCCCACTCCTTTGTTTGTTGAGTGATTATGGATGGTTCTCAAATAACCAAATTACTCTTCTTTTAAAAGGCTCTGGATCTAGAAGTAACTTTGCTAACAGAAAATATTATTCTAGAAAGAAATTCTGAATTTTTGACAGCGTTATTCAATTAATGATCATTCTGGCCATACATAGATGCTGAAACAACAGACTATATGATTCTGAGATTTCATCCGGAAAGCAGAAACTAGACATGACGCCAAATCTCCTTGGAGTTTCAGGCACCTATCCTGATGTGGCATCTCCTTCTTCATTAAACAGGACTTAGGGTGAAGGGCAGTCCTCTCTCAGCATCCTTGCCATCTCCCTGCCAATGTGGGATTTGTTTGCTTCTTCAAACCAGCAAGAATTGGAGGGCCAAGCTCCAAGGAGAAGACTGGGACTTGAGCCAGGCCGTGAGTGCTCTCCTCAGCCCTCCCCATCTTCATGGGCATCACAGCATGGTGACACCCATGGGTGCTCAGCTGCTCTGCCACTGATGGGGCTGGAGGTGAGAGGCATGAGGGGACAATGTGACTGTCCCTGCAGAGACCCCACAAGACAACCTCCTTGTTCCATGCAAGAGGCAAAGATGTGGCCTAGATCTGCTGGTGACAGGAAAAAAATCCCTGCACAATATTACAGAAATAAATACAGATATCAACACAAATAATCCCATCACTTTTGTGTTAACAGCTTGATAACACATCTGCTTATAACTCACACACTGCACTAAATTTTCTGCTCTATAGTAACTATCATATCCCTGTCAGCAGAACTAAATATTTAATCATCTGGGGAGATGAATCATGAAAAGCTGTTTGGGGGAGATATTTTTAAATGGACAATTTGTTGGCATTTAATTTTGAGAACTTGCTGTCTCTTTCTTTTCAGAAGGGACCCTTGCAAGCCTGTGACCATACAGATTATTGCTCTGTACTGTCTGCTGTCTCCCTTGAAAGGAACATAACCTATGGAGTTTTAAGGTCATTTCTGACCAGAGCAAGGCAGGAGGCTTCAGGGTTTGCCTGGGCATCCCTAAGCCTAAAGACAGCAAGGATAGAGACACACAACCTGCCGGACTGCATGACACTTTGGAGAGGAATGTTCTCTATTTGCAGTCTCCCAGTTTTCTGTCTAAGTCCATAACCCTCCCACGAGGTCAGCTACAGCATCAGACCAAGGCTGCACCTGTATTTTGTTCCACCTTGAACAATTATGCCCTTGAGTCATTCCTGTCTCAGACTGAACCACACTCCAGCTATGTGCAAAGTACTGCTTTTCTCAGACCCTTCATGCTACCAGTGGTTCCCATTTCTACAAAAATAAAGTTTCTCCAGCGTGATGTAAAATTCAAATCAGGTTTTACAAAATTAATCTCTAAGGAAAAAGGATAATTATTAAAGAGCTTCGTTAGTGCTTTGCAATCTTAATTATGATAATTATATTTTTGTAGCTAATATAACTGAAATCCTGCTTTTAAATCCCATTAACAAGCATTTTTAATCCCTCTCCTACTGGGCCAACAAAACCATAATGTTGAACTTTATATTTACACAGGACACTATTTTTAATAAAAATGCCACACTGTTTACTGAGGGTTTCCATTCCCTTTTATCTGCCTTTCAATGGTGCACCTTCTCCCAATACACAAGAAATTAAGAAAAGCAGAGATGGATTCAGCAGCCTGGTCTTGATTTCCCTTCTTGGCAACAAGAGGGCACAGTCCCTAAGCCAGGATGGCAGTAGGCTGTGGATATTGGCTGCCATCAGGAGTCAGTGACACCACTGTTCCATTGAAAGCACAGACTTTTTTCCCTAAACAGCCCAGAGTTGAGCTTCATCTGCTCTGCGTCCTCGTGTGGACTTCAACAAGAGCACACACACCTCCCAAGTAGGCAGAGGATGTGACCCACTGCATGGAACAGAGACCTGTTGGGTGGAGGCAGCAGAAAGTTGCACAGGACAACTCTGCCATACTGGACCAGTCCCACGGGTAAGTGGGATACCGAGGGATGGCAGGAGCCATGTTGCAGTGGCCAACAGTAACTGATGACCAGGTGAGAAGGTGGCAGCTGGGGGAAAAGGTCAAAAGAAGTAAGAAATGCCTGAATACACAAACTATTAGTGCTGTGTGTGAGCAGGAAAAGGTCCCTCTTCAACTTACTGGAAATCCTGGAAACTGCCAGCAAGTGACACTTTTCAGTGACATGGTATTTTCTGAGTAAAGTTTATAATCCCTGACAGAGTGGAATTTGCCGCTGTGTCCTGTTATGACCCACCTACCACCACCCAGGTGCAGTGGCCTAGTGGAATTTTTTTATGAGTCTGTTTACAGACAAATAATTTACAGTTATCTAACAGAGAGAAAAAAAGAGTAAAGGATCAAAGAGGGAAGAGCATACAAATTCAGATATCTCAATAAAGAAACTAAAACAATAAAGCATATATTGAATATCATCTGCCCATTAATCTCTGGAGTAAATTCAGAAAACTAATTAAAAGCTTCTACACAGATAAATGATAAGCTTCTTTATTCAATGAGCTCAACATGTGAACAAACAGAGGTTTGTGTTGATATCGTCATTATTAGCAATTGCATTAAAGCAAATGATTTTTGCTGTGCTACTGGGAATACAGTGATTTGAAAAACAAAACGTTATGAGATGAAAGTACATGCAGTACCAGGCATATAGCATTTCCTGGTTTTTATTTTTAGTTAATGGTAACTCTTATGGGTCAGCATGATAAAAAATAAGATGTGGAGAAACAACCCCAAAGCCAGCACAGAAAGAGGAAAAATCTCTGCATAATCATTCTCCAGTGGAAGGCCAGCTTTAAGGGCCGATATTCCCTTCCCACATGGGAAATTCTCTAATTTGTCAGTTCTTCTGCACCTTGTGTCCCTTTTTCTGCTATTGGCTTCAACATTCTCTGGGGATTTTGTCTTGAATTTTAGAGGGAGGCTTTTGCCTCTTCAACCGTAATTGATAGATGTTCTATTTTTGTGGTGCAACACTGCTGTGTTACATGATGTGTGTGGCGGTGCTGCATGGGGAGCTTGCAAGGCAGCTAGAATTGCCCTCTCTTGGTCCTCTGGGAACAAACCCTATCCCAACCATCCCTTTAGATAGCTGTGACTTGAAAAAGGGGATTCTGAAGACCACAAGTTTACAGCTTAAGCTGTGTATTTAATTTAAGTGCAGAGCCTGAAATAATGAATATCAATATATAGTCAGTTCGGAATCTGATTATTTAGAATCAATTAAAACTGATCTGCCTCCAAAATCCAGATATCCTCTTAAAGATCCTACACAAGGAAATAACTTGAAAAACTCTTTATTTTATCCACAGTGCATTTCAGTGATCCAGCACTGATTAGCATAAAAATAGCTTTAAACTGATGAAATGCGAGAACAAGAGAGAACTATAACTGTTTTTGTTTATATTTTTTATTCATAGACCAACATCTTCCTACTTCATATTGTACATTAAACTTCCCTATTGACCAAAATGAAGCAGAGATTTTAAGATGTCTCAGGCTAATGTCCTCTTGGACACAGGCTAAATGAAGGATACAGTCCATAGAGTGTAAAGTGCACTTAGATTTTAGCTTATTCACTCAACTGCGGCAGTTCAGAAACAGAGAAGTCATTAAAAGCCCCACAGCAAAAGATCAAATTATGCCTCTGCCAGATATTAACTTTGAAAAGGAATAGAGACAGTTGGAAAACCACAGTGAAATACTGATGTGGTGATTCACCTCGCACTTATGTACTGCATGACTTAGAACTGCAAAATAATGTCTGTTCTGTGCCAAATGATATTGGGAGGAAAGCATTTTTTGGCTCTGATGGGTGCTGCTTTCCACTCATAATGTGCATTTTCCCTTTTCACTTGCTGTCAGAATCTCAATTGACTTGCTATTTTATTTCCCATCTGTGTCAAATATTCATATAGGCACACTAAGTGTGTGTCCATGCCCCAAAGGGTGTCAGTTGCTGCACATTGCTTCCTATCTTTCATAATTACTAGGTAAAAAACTAGGAGGGAGTAAAACCTGACACAATTCTAGATCTCAAATCATCCTGTATCACATTTTATTTATATAGAGTGCCATAGCCATTACTCGAGCACCACATATGAAGAAATAGGACTTGAACCCTCAGTGCACCATGAATTTTGCAGATAACCTAAAAAAATTGGATTAAATATCCTGCAGAAAATAAGGTACTTTACATCCCATCTATTCTGTAGCCAGTACTATGACTGCAGCTCTTGAAACATTATCTCATCTGGCTGTAGAGATGTAGTTCAGCATCAATGCAGCTCACTGTAGGTCTGCTGGTTTACCTATTTACCCAGTGTCACAAAAAAAAAAAAAGCTTGTGTAGGGCAGCTCAGTTTGAGGGAGGGCAGGGAGAGGGAGAAAGAGGAAAGAAAGAGAAGCAGTCAGCAGGGAGCTGAGATTGGGGTCAGGTTGGGTCCTCTGGCTCACAGTCTCACGAGCAGCTGGGAGAGGTAAATCGCAGGGCTGTGAGTTGAGATGAGGAGAAAAGGGAAAGTCCCATGTCCTGTTTCTAAAATCCACACAAAAAGAGAGATCCCAAGGCAGTTTTGGGGACTCTAGGAAAAATGCTGTTGTCACTGGATGGATTGGGAAGTTTATTTGCAAAAATGCTATTGCTCTTCCTCGTTGGGTAGGTTTAAAGCAGTCTCAAGGGTGGTTATTGAAACTGCAGCAACTTTAGTATCTGTGAAAAGATATCAACTTATAGAAACTGTGCCAAAGATAGTATAAAATTCGATGTCACAGCACTTCACTTTGAAAAACTTATACTTCATTCTACTGCCACACTATTTTGGGGGTATTCAGGTCTGGGGATCTTTTGCTTTTATACAGAAAAATCTTAGGTTCTCCGTGGGTATTTTTTTTCCTACTCAGCCTCCCTTCTTTAGATACTTCAAAAGGCAAGATCCTGAGAAAACTTTTCTGCTGGTTCCTATTGTTTTCTACTTCAAGTGAAAAAAGTACGTAATGTTAAATCTGAACACCAAGACTCTGTGAATGTGTAAACTTCAGAACTCTAAATCTTTCAGCTTGTGCCAATGTAAACCACCTAAAGAGCAGAGAATTAAGTACACTTTATCCTCTCTGACCATGATTGAACATGTTCCAGTCCTAAAATCTGCTGCAGGGAATCGCTCAAATCCCCCAAAGCAAAGTAGGGCTTTTTCAAACAAGCATGAGAAAAAGAGGGACATCCTCATCTAAATCTCAGCCTCAGCCCTTTTGCTCTCTTCTCTGAAAATTATCACCCTGCTGTTTCAAACCACCTCCCTCTCAAAGACGTAGGGCAGAAAAAAGTAAAGCCTACCCTTCCTAAGTGAAATGCTCCATATTACCTAAATTCATGGGAAAACTGCACAGAAAATTCAGTAAGCATGTCTGCAGTGCACACTGACATCTGTCTATGTCACCCGCCCTTTCCAACACTGCTCCATTAATGTCTAACTACTGTGTTTATTTTTGAAAAACAGCCATCTTGGTCCAGCTTCTTGAAGCTGATAGATGTACATTTTGGGAACCCAGTTATGGACTTTCTGGCCAGCAGCAAGAGCTTCTCCCTGTCTTGCTTCCCCAGCTGCCTGTGGCACTCCGGGCCAGGACCCTCTCCTCTTCAGAGTAACGACTGTGGGGACCATGGCACTGGCTTGTCTCCCTCTTCCTGCCCAAGCACACACCATCCCCATTCCCTTCCCTTGTACTGGATCCAGTGCCTGAGTCAGAGGCCCTGCTTGTGTGTTGGTACTGGGTATCTGGAAGCACATGACTGCTGCTACCACAGCCAAAGCCTGATGTACGCGTTGGCCACGGGAAACAGGCATCCAACTGCCACTGCTTGGATATCCAAAAGGGTTTAAGCTATGGCTGTACTCATGGGAAGCTGGAACAGAAAGGCATTAAAAGGCTGTCATTCCTTAGATTTGTTCTTCTCTCTTAATCACTCAGAAATATTTTACGGGAAAGAACCGCAACGCAGTTGCAGCTGTGCTTCAGTTAGTCCACTGTTTTGTTCTAAGCTATTTTAAAACTGACATTATCCTGAGAAATAATGAGAAGTCTTAAACTGTACTTCACTGTGTATTGTGTGAAGCACACAGTAAATTTCTAGGCAGCTAAAGAGCAAGGAGTGAAATGCGAGAGAATAGTTTTCCCGATATATTTCTTCTCTCTTCATGGAAATGTTGATGTGAAGGATAGTAATACTGCTACTGTATTCTGACCCACATGGCTATAAAGATGCATTACTTGTATCAGTCCAGGAGACAGTTCTCTCAATCTTGCTTCCTCTGCAAACGCAGTTATCTTGCTCTGACACTTTGCAAAATCCTCTAAATTACTATTAAATTAAATACTTTTAATTTATGAAGGATTTCAGCTGAAGTCATATTTCTGTGCCATTAATTATCAAGTATCTTACTGATTCTGGAAAAAAACATTAATAAATCAATCCAAATGAACTTACACTTTCCCCCCTGAACTGGAGATGTGTGTCATCAGTCACATTCTGAGAAAGTTGTATTTCCTTTGGATTAATCATTCTTCTAATTCCAAATCCTGTACTGAGTGGGCTCAGGGCAACATTTTCAAACACGTGGTTTTAAGTTAGTGGTGGCAGTATATTTATCCATCTTAACATGTGGATGGGTTTTCAGAGGTCTTCTGTGATTTGAAGCAATTCCCCTTTTGTAATGTTAAGGCTGATTCATTTCTTTGTTTTCAGAAACAGTAATTACACTGGTTGTTTTTTAGATCAAATATTATTTTCAGGGTATCCTTAGACACAGTGGAGCTCTGGGAAAGTACATGTGACAATATAGGTAGTGATAAATCTGGAATTGAAGGACGTGTGGATGCTTGGGAGGGTAATTAGTCCAATGGGTAAATATAGATTTAAGTGCTCATCTCTTGACATCCACAATTGAAAACACGGACCTTGATATGCAGTGCTGGTCTTTAGTACGCCTTCACATGGCAAAAAGGTCTGCAGGGGTTCAACATAGGTAACTCACAGCCCAAAACAGTCTAAGGAGGACTGTAGTAGCAGAGCAGGCAGATGAGGTATTTCAGAAGCTGACAGTGCTACCAGGGGCACCCTTATCATCCCCTTAAAACAGTGTTAAAGAGAGAAAAAACAAAATGTGTTATTTCACAGACTAGTCAACAAAAGTAGATACTCCCATTTCATCAGTGTTTCATCCTTCATTTGCCAAAACCAACACAAATCTTGGCAAAGGAAGGTATTTCATGAAGTTATGTGGACTGACTTAATGTATTAATCTTCACAGTGACACAGATTATTAGAAACTCAATGATATGTGGAATGTTTTATGATGTGCTTTCATGCTGATAAATAGCTAATCACCATGTATTTGTGACAACAGAGCATTACAGAGAGTAGTGATATGTGTTCTGAAAAACACCATTGGTCCTTTTACGCCCTCTGCATAATGCCCTATCATCTACAGTGCTTAACTTTGCAGTCTTGCTTTCAAAACCACACAAAAAACATCATTATGAGAATCCTAACATTTGTCAAAGCCTCCTTTCTCGTCTTTTGTGCCGTTGTTTTTTTCAGTAAAAGTGCATTACATGCCATTTGACAGCTGGTAATTGTATGTGTATTGAATTAAAGCATTGATTTTAATTTTCAAAGTCAATCTCACTCTCCTTTAGCTGAATGAATTACTTTGTTCTTGAGAGAAAACATTGGTACTGGACTTCAGACAGAGGATCAGAGCTTAGGCAGCCTATCCTCAGGGTTATTTTCTGCTGCTCTTTTGCTGAAATAACGAAAGGTTCTAACTTGCCCATCACCCAGAAAAAAAAAAAAGATAATAAATGTCTGAACAGCTAGCACAGCTCCTAAATTCATAGCTATCTTTCAACTATTTTGTGTTGGCTGCTAGGATGATTTTTGATTGTACAGATAAGCAATAACAGACTGGGCAAAGCTGGATAAGAAACCTTGAAAGAAAATCCAAGTGTTGCTAGGAATTGCATTGACTATCATGGATCGCAATGTACCTTTGGGTCAGTGGTGAAGTGCATTAAGAAGGCTCCCTGGGAAACAGATGTTCTCTGACCCCTTCTCCTGTACTATCTGTCCTGGGTTGCAGTATAAGATATGCACAAAGTATTCTATCACCATCTTCATGAACTGTTGAAACCAATTGCTGAAGCAGTGTTCTCCCAGGTTCCCCCTCCCTCTTCTGTTAAGGTGTCTTCTGTTAATGGCCTGCTGCATAACTCATAGATAACTCCCACTGGGAGTTATCTCTCTTTAATGGGCTATCAAGGACCTCCTGTATGACTCATTATCCCATTGTGAGATGCTCCGCCCAGGGGGAGGAGCCAAGCATTCTCACCTGGATATAATCTGGGATTTGGGACAATACGGGGGACCTTACCCACTGGATTCCCAGAGGATCAGAGCTACCAGACCTTTGTACGGGATCACTGCTTCCGTCATCCCGCTCAGGTTGTATTCTGACTCTGTCAGTGGTCTTTTGTATTATTGCATCTATTTTATTTTACCTTTATTTCTTCTTATTAAATTGTATTTCTGACTTGGAGCCTCTCACTCGTTTTGCTTTCAAACCACTACACTATCCCTTTCACAGATGCAGACACTTTTCCTCCCCTAGACTATTCCTGAAGAACTTAACTGCAGACCGAAGCAGTCACTGTTATGTGGAAACCACAGGAGGGGAAAAAAACCCAACACTACACATCAGAGAGAAGGGATCACAGGTTGTCATCCCAAAAAGATGTTCAAATAAAGACTGAAGCTCTGCACCATGTGTCAGGAGACAGGCTGCTGCTTCTTCTCTCTCTCAAAACCTAAACACCACAAACCAAGTCTCTGACCTGGTTGCTCTTAACATGCATTCAAAGACATCTGCTGTTTCCTTATTCCTAAACTATCAAACCTGTTACCTTGAGCTCAGTCTGGATTTCGCCCCTCTCTGTGGTGCATGAACCTGCCCTCCTGACCACTCACACCCCTGGTGAGAACAGCCTCTTTCCGCAGCCATCCCCATCCAGGTGTGGTACAGGGGAAACACCGTCTGCCTACAGGCATCCTCCAGCACGTCAGCTGGGACAGAGAAATGAGGCCAGTCTCTGTTCTGACTCACATTGATGTGAAACAACAGTAAAACCTTTGAAATGTGTGGAGCTAAAGCTCTGTAAAGCTGACCTGGAACTGTGATCCAGTGCTATACATCAAGTCACTGAAATGGAGCTAGAATGACCAAGCACAGCAGCTGTTTCTTTTATGAAGAGGTTTCCTGCTAACTAGAGTCATGGTTTGGGTGAGGATTTGCCTGCTCACACAGCTCCAATCATGCTGCATGCTCTGCGTAGGACAGAGGTGGAATTTGGCTGAAGATTTTTATTTGTTGCGTAGTAGGCTGAACAAAGAAGAACTCTGCTGTTTAAGAATTTATTTTAATATTGTGCCTTGACTGCTCCACACCTGAAGATTCTGCAGACACGCTATAGCTTTCCCTTGTTTCTTTATGTAGCATTTCAGTCCTTCCCAAGAGGCATTGTAACAAAATGCGGCATTAAGACTTCATTAAATCAAATTTAACACTAACCCCCCTCCTGCCCCACAACACCCAGAAAGATGCAGCTTATGTCTCACCTCATGCATTTTTGCAGTTCTGCCAGTTTATGTGACAGAAAATGCTAGTCCATTCAGGTTAGTGTGTGTCTTTTTTGCCCTAAGACCTGTGGGGTTTTTTGCAGCTGTGCATTAAAGTGGATTTTCTCTGAGGCATAATAAAAATATCACAGTAAAGACATACATCATCTTTTCGATGCCATGTTATGTGATGACATTTTTCATGGTACACTTAGTTTGCTTTTGTCCAAAGCAATTGAAAGTGTGAATGTGCACTGACCTGCTCCAAAGCAATCCTATTAGCCACCAAAAACATAGAAGATCACATACATCAATTTGAGTCTGTGCAGCACAGCATTTACTATTTCTGCTATAAACTGTAGAGAAAGTGTTTTTTCCATTCATGTCTAGCTGCCCTATTGCCATGCTATTACTTAACAGAAGTAAAAATAGGGATATATATGCAAAGGGCTTTTCTTCATCTGGCCCTGATGTCTGTATCACCACCCACTTTCTGGTTTTTCATCTTACTTGACTCAAACTCTCTACAGCCTTTACAAGTGGAGCATCTTGGCTTCTTCCTACTGCTCCAGACTTAGACTAGCTCCTGTTTCACTGCTTCCATTTTGATGTGGTAAAGGGAGATACTGCTTCAGGAGCTTGATGCATGTTTGCAGATATTTGGCTATCTGCTTTTCTACAAAGAGAGGGATCAACTGATGCCATATCTTCATATTATACCAAAAATTGGGAACCTGACACTGATTAGAGACACAGCTGTAATAAAGCATTTTCTCAGAAGCAAGAGCTCCTTGTAATGCAAAGGTGAACTTTACAGCAAACCTTAGGATTATTATTACACTAGAAATAACAGGGTGACAGTGGATCTTCACACAGCATGGAAAAAATCACAGAAATTACTGGCCCCTATCCAAGGACAATCAAGAGGAATTTGGGGAATTAGCACCCTCTTCAAGGAAAAAGTCACTGGCTGCCCTGGGATGATGTGGATTTTACATACTGTTCTTTTGTCACAGAGATTACACAGGCTCCCCAGCCTTGCCTTTGCAAAAATATTAAAAGATTTTAAATGGGCTTTATTCTACAGAGACAGAGTCCCAAATGCTGTTACACAAATAAAATGACGAATGGGATGCCTATATATCATTTATTTCCTCTTGGAATTGGTGACCTTCCATCAGTCAGTAGTCTCCTTCACAGTCCCTCACTTGTGAATTGTAAGTTAATCAAGAGTACAATGGAAACAATGCATCCATGGCCTGCTCGCTGCATTCATTTCTCTCCTCAGGGTGGATTACAGATGTTAAAGTTGTAATGAGCTTTCTTTTAGTCCAGTTTTGACCTCAATTCTGACTTTGCCAGAAAAAATTTCTCATGTGAGTTCATGCAAGATGTATTTGGAAAATACGCTGAGATCTGAAAATGAGCATTGTGAAGCCGGAGTAGTCTAAAAAAGAATATCTCCTTAACTGCTCTATTTTAGGGTAGTGGGTTATGTGGAAAATAATTTAAACAGAGAATGCTATTTCACAAGTATCAGTGCAGAGGAATGAGTATTTTAGCATATTGCCTCATTTTACACAGCCTGAGCTGAGTCTGGGGAACTTCCCCTTAAAGGGGATGCAATACCTCCACTGGAAGTATTTCTTTTGAAAACATAGAGATGCACAATAGCTGTGAATGGAATATGAGGAAAAAAAATATTCTCTTACAGCTGATAATACTGGTGGTAACAATGAAGGAATTATTCTCATTATAAAGAGGAGTTGATCTGAAAGGTAAAAAGAGGTGGTAATTAATTTCCTTTAATAGTCACACTGGGATCTCCTGTAGTGTGCAGTCTGATGTTAATAATATATTTTCCCCCCTATAATTAATGTTCATGTTCTGTTCCTGGGGGACTCTTCTCCACTACCCTCAGCATTGTCATTACCTAAGTATGCACAAGCAACTTTAGTACTTCGGTGGCCACAACAGCTGATCCAAGCTCTGCATCCCTTGCCTGTATCTTTTCTCCTGTCATGTGAGTGGCAAATGCCATCACTAGAACATGCAGCCTCAGGAGAGCTGAGAAATTATGAGGTATTCTTTCCCATTGTGAAAGAAAGCACAGTTTTAAAGAAAATGGTAAGACAACAGGGAGGGAAAGAGTGAGCCCTCTTTGCCTGACCTGCTTTCTGAGGCTTGTGGTTCATGAGTGCAGATGTTGCACCTACTTGCCAGCACAAGGCTGGAGCACAGCAGGCTGAGCAAGGAAGCTCTTGGTTTTCAGAGCAGCCTCTGGCTCTCATGCCAGCTACTGAGGGCATGGGAAGAGAATGAAGCCAGGTCAGAAGCAGCATGGCCTGGGCTTCTTCTGGATGTCAGCCTCTAGTGTAAATGAAAGATGTGCTGGTGCACCAGAAACCAAGCAACATTTGACTTACTCTAAAATACTCTGATTAAGCCAAGTCTGATCCTCATTAGCTGCAAATGCAGACATGACCCTTCTCAGAAAGCAACAAATCTGAGAGATACTTGAGCTTAAAAGAAAAAGTAGGAGAGTAAAAAGCCCAAGAAAGAATAGGTGACTTAGTGCTTTAACATTCTACCACTTCCTTCCCCCTCCCACAGATTTTATATTTGTTTAATTTAGGGTTTCTGCAGGAATAAAGTGCCAGAGAAACAATTATCTTCCTTTTACCACTAAATTTCCTTTAGCCTGCTATGCAATGCTGACATGCAGTCATCACACTTTAGAAGATTAGGGAGAATGACTCTCAACAGACAAGTCAGAAAAGAGGGAACACAACAAAAAGCTCAAACACAGAACCATTTTGTTTTTGTAGGACAGCAGTGATATGCACCTAGGAGAACACAGTATTGCATTATGTTAACTCAAGTCACACAAATGCAAATATCTTCTCCCTGGTTTTGGCTTGTTGTTTTTAAAAATATGTTGTCTTGAGCAATTGGACAAAAAGTTTCAACACCAAAATGTTTCTGGAAGTGCTTTATTTCCCTCTTCTCTATCCACCACAGCTGCCACCACTGCCCAGTACAAACAAGCACTCTCACACCAGCATGTCCAGCCTTACTACTGGCACCATCCAGCTCTTCTCATGCACACAAGCAGGTTGGCCTTTGCTCCAGTATAGGAACCTTCCCTTTGGCATTTACTCATTTCCTAAAATGAGGACACTCACTTTACAGCCCACGACACACACCTATGACAGCACCTTTTAGGCTGAGAAATGAGCTTGTGTGACTCGTGGTCTGTCTCTTTGTTTGAATGTGCACTCTTTGAATTGCAAAAGCTTTTCCTGGAGCAGCAGAGAAAGCTAAAGAACCCCTGAGACTCACTTTCTTCATCTCCTCTCTCTGACCTTTCCTACCCTCATTTTTTTGGTTCTTGGCACAAGGAAGAGTAAACAAGTGAAAGACAGAAGCAACACCATGTTCACAAACTTTCCTCCCTAATTTCACACTTAGTTTACACTTGCATCCTGAGTCAAGGATATCTCACTGAATTCTGCTAAAACTGTAGTCTACCCAGAGATTTAAATATTCTGGAGATGACTGTAAATACAAAATGTAACAGATTTTGCCTTTTTTTCCCCTTTAGAGGAAAACGGAAGCATCAGCAGTTTCACTTTAGAACTAATTTTTATTTACTTCTTTAAGAATAAAAACTCTATTATGCCAAATTTTGTTAGCTCATATAGACTACTTCCAGATGCAGATCTAAGAAAAAGGAAAAAAATCCTGGCTTGTGAATGCCACCAAAAATGCCCAATACTAAAGACAGAAATGTAATGCACACAATGTACTTACTGACATTTCTTCCTAGTTGACATATCTGTAAAGCATTAATAAAATGATTAATTAAATAACAAGAAAGATGGAAATTGAGGGTGCCGCTATCACTGAGCTATTAATAAGAAGGTTCCATAAGACTCAGAGATGGGAAGTAAGCAGACTTAAGGCCATAATGCACAAAGCCACACAGCACAAACCCATATTCCTAGAAGAAATGTTTGGAAAATAAACATCCATATGCATAACATAGCTAACATAGTATAGTGACTTCATAGTAGCTTAACTGGAAATATTTCCTTGCATGGAAAGTACTTTGAAGGGTGACATTTCAGTGCATAAATACTGCATCTTCCTGCTTATTCTGACAAAAGATATTTCTCAAATACATTCAATTCAAGTTTTTCCCAAGTTTTCCAAGCTTGCATTTCCTACTCTGCATTGGGGTGCAGTAGGGTTGAGGTGTGGAGGGAAGAGGAAGGAATGGAAAGTAGAGGTGAATTTTTTTCATTGAAGATTTCAGTAATTGTTTCTAGATCCTCATGTATCTAGGCCTTGCACATTTAAACAAACGTGAATGCAAAATATAATTAATGAAATATAAATTAAGGAGAAGACTGCCAAATAGGTGATACAGCATTCTCTGTCTGAAAAAGGGCATATTTTCATGGAAAAAACCAACATCAGAGACACTTTGTGAATCTTTCAAAGAAATCTTTGGGACACTGCTTTTATGGAAAACTGGAATACATCTTCTCCTTAATGAAATAATTCAGATTTTCTGACCTTTTCAGTAAAATATAAAAACATTTGGGAAGACACTTAAATATTCCAGAATTTCTTATTAGATGTGTCTCATTTGCACACAACTCATAATCTACTCACAGGCAGTGTGTACTGGAGTATAAAAACTCTGAAATTACTTGTTGCTTCTTCCCCCACACTGGGTAATCATCACCTTGAGACTCTGGTCCAGGAGGTGATGTGGGTAAAACATGAACTGCCCATTCAAGTTTCCCATTCTGTCAGACCAGCAGGGGATATAGTAGCTCATGCCTTTCAATTAGAAAGCTTTTGTGGGCCTTCTCCCCCAAAATGGCAGGAGACACTGAGGTGCCAACAGAACCACAGTTTCCAGTCAGAGAGCCAAGTAAAACCACATAGTGGTGGTGCTTCACATCTGACCTCCCTGGCATGACTGGAGACCTGTGGGTGCTTGATCCCAGGCTTCAGGCAACAATATGGTCCTGCTGAGTGAAAGCAGCACTGCTGCTCTGATACTGCTCTTAAACAAACAAAGGAAAATAATACACTTACATTACCACTTACACTGAGAACACAACCTTCTCTAGAAGAAGGGATATCACAGTGCTACTTAAAATATATTGTGGCAGCTTGGTGTGCATAGTGATGCTGTTCTCCCATCCACAGGGAAACTCGTGTCTAGAGATGCACACTGTCTTATCAAAGGTTTGTTTCTAATTAGGGAGTAACCGAAGCCCTTTGTAACACCTGCATTGCATGGATTTAATGTACTAATGTGTAAACCTGTCTCAAATGTCTAATCCTAAAAATGTTTTACTTTCTTTTCAGCACTCTTAAGTAGTTAGTCCTGCTAATTTAACTCCATCAGGCTGAAAGGCATTAAATGAAATGTCTAGAAGGAATTAATTTAAGTACTTATCAAAGACCAGAAATATCAATTTCCACTGTTAAGTAAAATGAATGTATGTGAACTGGAATCAGATACATTGATTCTACTCTATTGTGAAAACATAGTTTGGAGATAAATACTACTATGATTATCTGCCCAGGAAAATGTGCATTATCCTAATGGAACTGCTCTCATGACCTTGACTAAAATACTGCACTCTAGCTTTGTCAAGAGCAGTGCCAAAACACCAACAATAGCATGACGTACATGTTTGTTTTTTGAGGTGTCCATTTTACAAGGAGACTTTGAGAAAAGCAGTCTTTATCCACAAACATTTCTTGACTCATATGTGCAATTACTGCTGTACTTCTGCATAAAGAAAACTAGAAGACAACACAGGACACTATTCAGGGCCTGTGCTTGGGCTATAGTTAAAAGGCAAACTAAATTGCACCTTGCACTGGCATTTTCAAAGGACAAGTTTGATACCATAAACAAAGCTCATTTCTGCTGCTGAGTGCTTCCCAAAGCATCTTCTGCCTTAGGGGTTCATGGCTCAAAGACAGCACAGGCTGTTCCACATGGCCACTAATACAAGTTTAGGAATGGCATCAGCTGGTGTCTAGCTTTGGAAAAGGTGGAGCTGAATATTTCTGGCTGGCTCCTCCAGGCTGAAAGGCTGTGATTCGATCTAGGTTGGTATTCATGACTTTTGGAGACCTGAGTTTGCTCAAGTCTTTTAATAGTGTGGCTGTAGCTGGGACTGGGGATGAGGGCTGATGGGGATGAAGAGCAGGTGCTATTGCTGGGAAGACCAAAGCTCAGAAGAGCATAAACACAGTAAAGCATGACCAGCTGCAGGGCTGGGTGGGAATAATGTGTTTTAAGTTATTTCCATCTGGGGTTTAATGGCTTGGTGAGTCCACTGAGCTGGACTGAGCACAAATGCCAGCAGAGCAAATGGCTTGTGCATAACCCTGGAGTAGATACAGGCTACTAAACATACCAAGGATGAGGGTTAGTTTAAAGGAGGTAGGTTTAAAGGATGGGGTAGTGGAAGCACCAGTTTCAGAAGTGGTAATAGCACTGACCCTGCAAGTTCACTGAACTGGTATTGAGGCTGAAGAGCAGGTAGTTATTTGTACTGTGACAAAGGGCATGTAGACTTTTGATGTGCAAGTTAGATTCAAAGATGAGACCAATAGAAGTCTCGTATCTGACTGGATCTGTAAGGCTGGGAGAAGAATGAGCCAATTCTTCTTCTCAAGACTAAGGATTCATTTTAGCTCCAAATCTGGGGTGCTTCAGTTTCTGCAGTGCCTCCAAACCCCAAATGAAAACTAATCTTCTTCAAGCTCCTTGGGGAAACCTGCTGCCATCCTACCACTCTCAGCCTTCGATCAAAAATTGATTAAACTCTTCAGATCCCATTTCCCTTAACCCCAACCAAAATGAAGACAGTAAAACTCAGCAAAGCATCTGCCTCTCAGCAGATGTCCCAAATCCTCCCTGCAGCCCAACAATTCCTGCTGATTGTCCCAGCAGACCGAGCAGCTCACTTCTGCCTGATTTTAACTGCAATCACCATCCTAAGCTTTATTATATCTTTAATTATCATGTGAGACTTCTAACAATTAGAAAAGTAAATTTAAGATGATTCCTGCCTTGTCTGCCTCTCTCTCTACAGATACAGGATCCACCAGCAAACTGAACTGCCACGCCCAAAGCCCCACTTCATGTGTATCCCCAAACTTGCTTACCTGTCCCACATCAACCCTCACAGGGCCAAAATTCAGCTTAGAGCTTTTTGTCCTATCAGTGCTCACTTCACACCGGCCTTCTGATCAGTCTTCTGCAACCCATGAATATTTCTCCTTGTTCAGTATTTCCACAGCTAAAACTTAACAGTATCTCTTTCACAAACACTGCATAGAAGTTGCCCAGTGTCTCCTCCCTTCCTCCACAGCTGGGCTTCAAACTCAGGTTTTCCTCTCATCATCCAATATTGAAGTGATCCCAGTGAACTCTTGTAGCAATAAATTGAATTCTCATGCTCTTGTGATTGCTAGCAATAACCCAAATGTTAATCTCTGATTTAATTTTTCTGCCCCAAAAGACAAGCAGAATAAGATGGCCTGCTTGGAGTACAGGCCTGAGAGTAGCTTTGAGAATGGTATTCCTGATTGACTTGGGCCCATTTTACCACCAGCATTTAGGTCCAGCAGATTGTGTTCAGTGATGGATGCTATAAGATATGCATGATGAAGGTATTACAGTCTCTGCTGGTGCGGGCCATTTAGCACACCCATCAGGTGTCCCATGTCAGGATTAGGAAGAACAGAGATGGAAGAATTCCATTTAGGACTATGTCCTAAAAGTTCCTCTGTTCCAGGATGATATACTGTTGTCTGGTTATGGCTATGCTTATTAGAATATTAAAGAGTTTTTCAACAGTCTTAGACAGAACCTTTCTCTTTCTTCTCTACAAAAATATCAAGAAAATGTTTTTCAACAGTTTTTGACTCATTGAAGAATTCCTTTGAAAAAGGCCTGGCTTATATCCTTTACGGTGAGGTGACTGCCTGACTGCACTGCTATAAAGCAGTACTGCTCAGCTTCAGGAGGCTCCTATGAAGGGACCTTCACTGTCTTTCCTATGCTTACATTCCCCCACTCCTCTCCAGCCTCGCTAATGATAAATTAGGCGTTCCGACCAAAGTCTGAGGGTCCGAATAGCCACCTTTGTAACTTTCTTGAGCCTTGTTTCCACATTAAGACGTTTCATGGAAGTGGGCTGAGTTCTTTCAGAAGTGGAGGCATTGGAAAGCACAAAGGCAATCTTCCTGCCTTAGAGCCATGCAGGAATTCCCTGGCCACAGCATTGGACATGGAGAGCATCTCTGCCCACAAGTCAGTCAGGTCAGTAAATGTTCTCTGTTTTAACTGCTGCATTGCACACTTGACTGAAACTTTTGGTTCTGAACAAGCTGTATTTTTCTGGCACGTTCCTAGGAAAGTAGATTCTCAGTCTGCTGCCAGGTAGAAACGAATAGTTGAGTTTTTTTAAGAGCACCAAGTGGCCTATTAGCAAGTGTAAACGCATCCAAAAAAATGAAAGAAGACTGTATTTCTGCTTCTGATTCACTGTTCTGTGCCAAATAACACTTTCTCAGTCACCTTTTCTTCCTCAAAGAGAACAGGTTGTGACAGATTGAAGTCTTCTCCCCTGCTATGTCAGGAGCCTTTATGTGACAATTACAATATCATTTTTGTTTTACGATCAGCTGAAGTCAGTTCAAAACAGCACGTCACCTCACACATGAAATAGCATTACTTTATGTGATGGGTACTGGAATTTGGCAGGAGCATTTCCTCATTTGCAGTCTGCTTTTTTCTGTCTCAACTCGATGCAGAGTAACTTCAGTTCTGAAGTCAGTCAGGCTTATCTGGAGGAGTGACTCATCTAGGGCAAGCAGAGTAGCCAGCTCCTGCTTGCTCTGAAATGTTAAGGAGTGGAGGAGGAGAAAAATTACAAATTCATGATGGGGAAGACCTCAGACCTTCCAGATAAAACCTCTGATATTTATTGGCAGCCCTGAAAGCAGCAAGCTCAGTGCTCAGCAGGCAGTCTCTTTAAACCCTCACTTTTCATGGTGTTTGCCTTTCTCTCTTGTTGCACTCAGCTCACGTGCCACATGCAAGGCTGGCCTCAGAAAGTTCAAAGAGGAGCCAGCTGGCCGCATGTGAGTGCTCAGATCAGTGGATCCTACTGATGTAATCAACAGCACCACGTCTTCTAGCTTTTTTATTTTGTATGTCTCTAGAATAGCAATTAGCCAAGTGCAGGTCCAAATGCTGCAGTGTTCAGAGTGATTCTGGCTTTCCCTGACAATTGCTTTTTCACATCATGTATTAGACCTAAGAAAGTAACACAGCATTTCCCATTTATAACCCCTCTCACTTGTGATTTCTCTTTCTGTGGCCAGAAGAGACTGTGTGCAGTCATGGCACAAAAATCTCTCCAGAACAACCGCTACTATAATACTTCATCTGCCAAAACTGCTGTCAACATGAATTCAAGCCACTTGATACTAAGACCATCCACCCTTCCCAGTTTCTGACCAGTTCCCGCTTCTCTTCTTTACTGGTTGCCAACTTTTTCTTTCTAAAATGTTTATTTTTTAAAACCAAACCCAACTCACTTCAGATGTGAGACACTTAATCCTCCACTGCATTCAGATTCAAAAGGAAGAGTTTGCAGAAAATAAAAGAAGCTTTTTGAGTGGTGAAACTGTCAGAAAGCTCTTGAGTAGGTTCTCTAGTATCTGCAGGGAGAGGTATCTGCTGTAATAAAAGTTGAAGAAATTCAGCAATTTCAAGATCTTTATCTTTCTCTCAAACTTGACAAATCAGCCAGCAGGTTCAAAAGACACACAGACACGTCTTCACACAAACACACATGCAGAAAACACAACCAAATATTCCTTATTTCCCCAATAAAATCGTTGTTATATCAATACCCAAACCATGCAGGTTCAAGGACCTAATCCTGTATGGAGTAAACAAAGCAGTAAGGGAGAGGTAGTAAAATGTACATGGACAACCACCTCTAAACACCAGGCTGAGGGAGATGACACCTCACCAGAGTGGAGTACTCCATCCAGGCCTGGGGCCTCCAACAAAAGACAGATGTGGACCTGCTGGAGTGAGTCCAGATGATCATAGGGCTGGATCATTCCAAACCTCTCCTATGAAGACAGGCTGACTGAGTTGGGATTGTTCAGCTTGGAAAAAAGAAGGCTTCAGGAAGACCTTACAGCTTTCTGGTATCTGAAGGGGGCTGACAAGAGAGCTGCATGGGACTTTTCACCTAGGCATGGAGTGATAGGATGAGCAGGTATGGCTTTAAACTGAAAGAGGGTAGGTTTGGACTACATGTTCAAAAGAAATTCTTTGCTGTGAGGGTGGTGAGACACTGGAAAAGGTTACTCAGAGAAGTTGTGGATGCCCCATCCCTTGGCAATGTTCAAGGCCAGAAGAATGGGGCTTTGAGCAACCTGGTCTGGAGGAAGGTGTCGCTGCTTATGGAAACTATTCTATGATTCTATGCTCTGAAGGAAAATAAAGAAATCTTCATCTTTAAAAAAAACCAAAAGAACCCCAAAAACCCAACTTAAATTTGTTTATGCAATAACCCCTTATTTTACTATGCTATCAGACACGTGGCCGGGCATTTTCCTCTGCTTGTATGGCCCTATCAGACATAGGGAGAAGGATAATGTATTACTCTGGAGCAGAAGTGCAAAAGCACAAAGTGCTGATTCAGGGGTTAGGAGTCTCTGAAATCACTTTGAGTTCATTCTGAAAAAATTATCAGACTGTCAGACCGAGCATGTCCCTTTGACTTCAGTATTTCGTGGGTTTTAAAAATCTAACCACAGAGCATTAGCATTCTTCAGCTGTATATTTACAGTATACAGTACAAATGAGAACAGTAAGTGCTACTCAGGTGTAATGGTCTTTCCTTTAGATGCTTGATATTCTATACTGCTAAGTGCTGGCTGAAGACTGATGAAAACTATAAGGTTGATTTACAGTCTATTTGGAGGTAAAAAAGTGCATTTAATACTTTAATTTCCTTGTCCTATTTTAGTTCTTTTGTTTTTCATATCCAGGCTGGAGTCCAAGAAAAATGCAAGTTTTGCAGATACGTTTATCGATCTTTGCTTCGTGATTTAGTAATGTGCATCATCTGGTTCTTACTTGTATATCTTAAAAACCCAATAAAGGAAGATGTTGAGCCCATGTTCTAAAATAAGTATATGTTTTAAACATGCTATTAAATTGTAGTTTCTACATTTTCTACATTTTTCCATTTCCTTTTCCGGAGTTTTAACTCCTCTGGGGCATATCACAAAGTCCTTACTCAGACAAAACTACTGTTCTATTTACATTGTTTAGGTTGAAAACTGCAGGAGGCAGTTAATATCTGCAGTACAAGTACTTCCTTATCATTTAGGTCAGCAAAGTTAAATTGTTTTTTGACATACTAACTATTGAATAAAATGATATTAAGGTCACCAGTCCTTTTCTGGCAAGGATTTTCTTAAAAATCCAGCCATGGCTCCAGATTAGTAGTCACAGTATTTATACAGATTTTATGAATGATGGCTCACATGCACTCAGTTTTTTGTACTGCTTATGTTTAAAAAAAAAACAGTGAAAGCTGCCTCAGTCCTGCATGGAGGTTTCCACATTCTCATCAATTCCATTCAGACAATCAAGCTCTTTGGAAGTTAAATTTCAATTTATTATTTTAATATTTGCACTTTTTCCTTTGAATTTCCCCTTGTGTTTGCCTTTTGCTCCTTATTTATGCCTTTATCTCAGGGCTTTGGGCAATGGGCTGTGGGTCTACTCTAGTGTCCAGGAAGTAAGCTAGGAGAATGCTCAGCATTTGATCATCACCACGCTGTGTGACATTTCACATCTCTTATTGTAATCAGAATTTCAATAGTCTCATCTACACTGATGAAATTTATAACATGCCAGGAGGGTGCTCGCAGATTAAGCTGTTTTCTTGTGTATTAAAGGGCTGTCACGGATCATTAGGTGTAAGACACCACCAAAATGGACTGAGACTTTAACACAAGTTTAATGACCTAGAGCTGGAATTCAGTGCCCTTTCTCCTAGGAGAGCAACTTTATTACTCTACAAGTAGTTTCAGTTCGTTCATAGAACTACTTGTAAGATGCACTCACTGTGATTAAGGAGGTCAGAATCTGTCCCTGTTGACAAAAGACTTCTTTGACACTTCAGATTTCCTTTGTGTGGCTTTTGCTTTGACTAGTGAGCACTTCATCAGGTGAGTCATCCCCTTTCACTGGGACTAAAGCTTGCACAGCTTGATCTATTTGGATTTATGGGCATACCCCATTAGGCTATACCACTGAAGTGAAGGACACTGCTTTGGAATAATGAGGTATTCACTGTGAGCAAGTAATATTGGACTGGGGCTAGAAACACACTGTGAGCATTCTGGCAAAGGAGACGATTCCTCTGAAGTGATCTGAGCTGGGTAATACTCTGTAGGACTAATAACCCAGAGGGGAAGATTTGTTGCATAAATGCATAAGGGACTGTGGCTTTAAATTCCTGCCTTACAGATGGCCCTAAGCACAGCCCTCACTAAGGCACTGAAGCAGCAAAAGGAGGTAGGATTTCAAGCCTCCCTTTTATCCTGCACTTCCTTGGGGACGTGCATTTTGCCTGCTTGGTGAGCAGGCAGTTCAGGCTCTACATCTTGAATGCTCAGAGCCATGAAGAGTGGGCCAGCCAAGTTGGCTTATGGCCACCAAACAGACGTGGTTGATCGTCCTGCTTCTCCTGCACTGCTTATCTTTACTGCTGGCCCATGGCTCCTTCAGTGAGCTAGCTAAATTCTGTAATTTGGCAAAAAAACACAGCCATCCTTTACTTTTTTCTTTTATTTTCTGACAGAGAAAGCTGACAGGACTTCTGCAGAAGGCTCATTAGGTAGGACAGCAAAGACAACTGGCAGAAGTGCACAGCTAGGAGCAGAGAACAGAGGAGGGAAATCTGGCATTTGTAAATGGGACTGGTCCTCCACCACAAAAGTGCACTTCTGGTGGCAGAGTGGACTTAAATAACTTGTAGATTGTTGTGAAACCTCATCTTTCAGGTGTCAGTAGACTTCACTATGAATCCCCTCAGTTGATCATAGCAACTTCCCTGCAGGGCCTTGCAGAGAGGCCCTATTTGGGGTTGATTAGGCTCAAGAAGAGGAGGGTCAGGAGGAACCTCATTGCTCTCTACAACTGCCGGAAAGGAGGTTGTGGTGAGGTGTGGGCTGATCTCTTCTACTGTGCCTTCAGTGAGAGGACCAGAGGCAACAATCTTAAGCTGACAGAGGGTGTAGGACTTTCCCAACAACAGGGGACATTCAGATTAGATATTAAAAAATTTCACTGTTTGTGTTGTCAGACATTGGAATTGGTTCCCCAGGGAGAGACAGTAGAGTCACCATCGCTGGAGGTGTCTAACTGGTGTGCGGATGCTGGGTGATGTGGGTTAGTGGTTTAGGGGTTACAGTCATAGAGTGCCAGGTTGGCACTATCAATTGGACTGAATGATCTTGTAGGTCTCTTCCAACCTTGATGATTCAATGATTCTATGATTCAATTGGGCCAGTTTGTCTCAATATTGCCATGAAAACTAAAAATTGAATTGTGGAAGACTATCGCTTTCCACAGGCAAAAATGACGGCATAATTCTGAGTACTAACAATATCCGAACAAGTATGCAATTGAATTGAAACTATTAAATTGAAATAGTTTCGTTTAAAATTAAAATTCAGAATATCTTTCTGGGAAGGTTCCCATGTTTTAAAAAGAAAGGAAAACTCAGGGAACTACAGGTCAGTCAGTCTCACTATGCTAAGGCACATGGAAAATAAGGAAGTGACTGTTGACAAGCCAACATGGTTTCACTAAAGGCAAATTGTGCCTGATAAATTTGGTCGCCTACTACAAGAGTGTTACAGCAGTGGTGGTGGATGAGGGAAGAGCAATTGACATCATCCACCTGGGCTTGTGCAAAGTGTCTGTCTGGCACAATGTCTTTGTGCTCAGCTTCAACAAGGCTATGTGCAAGGTCCTGCACCAGGGTCAAGCAATCCCAAATAAAAACATAGGCTAGGCAGAGAATGGATTAAGAGCAGCCCTGAGGACAAGGAGTTGTGTGCTCATTGCCCTGAAAGCCAACCATATCCCAGGCTGCACCAAAAGAAGTGTGACCAGCAGGTCAAAGGACGCAATTATGTCCCTCTACTGTGCTCTGAAATATTAACCTCAGCTCTGGAACCCCCACCATATAAAGGACATGGACCTGCTGAAGTGAGCCCAGAGGAAAAAGCCAAAAAAATAAAATAATCAATCTTATTTCTTGTCAAGTCTTCCTTTCATCTCACACTATGAACCACAGAAAAGGTAGAGTTTTTCCCTCAGACTTTGATCACTGTATTACCATGACAACAATGTTTTCATTGTAGCCATTATAGATGGGCTACAGATGGTAACTGGATCCCTCAGAAGTCCATGGGTGGGATTTTGGTCTTCAAACACCAAGATAAATGAAAGAATTACTTGCTCCTGAAGAACTATCTAAAAGGTAAGTTATTTGCTTTCAATTCTTTAGCCAAGTCCACTGCCTTCCATCAGTTTAAATCTACTGACTATTTTAATTATATGGAAAACCAAGTCAAACTTTTATTCACCACTTTGCTTTGCTTTTTGCTGACTGAAACCAGTAATCTGGCAAGTTAATGCATCAATCTGACAGGATGTGACATGGATATCACAAAGGTTTTTATTCTTACTGTTTACATTATTCTGCTTTTCAGAGTTTTCCAGCCTTGCACAGCAGAAAGGAAATGTGTAAATCTTTGTTCTTAAAGAGTTCACAACTAAAGGATGCAATTTTGCAAACATATAGGCTTGGCGTGTAAAAATGTATGATAGAAACAAGACCTATTACTCTCCTGAAGACATCGATGCATGAGGGTAATCAAGTCACTTTAACAATAAAAATAACTTCAAACTTAAGCCCAAGTTTTAATACCTTGTTGAATCAAAGGTATACTACAAAACAGCACATGCAATTCTAGCTCAGCAAGCAAAATAATGCAAGATTCTTAAAGACTGTGTTTCATTAGCTCAGGCAGGATCCAAACAGACAATGAAAGTCCATCTACACAAGGTTTTGTAGATAAATTATAAATATACATTAAAATTGTCATTAATGCCTGTCAATCTGCTTCTAAAAGATGTAATTAGAAGATCAAAAAACTAATTAGAAAGTCTGTTTGATCTCAAGAGTTTGGTTACACACTGACAATCTTAAAATAATTTGTATTAGAAAGAAGAAATGTTAAAGCTTTACATAATTCTGAACTTCAGCAACTGGTATTTTCTAAGATACAAAAATGATGCACAGTTCTTTAAAATGAAATTATATCACCAAGGTAGTAATAAAAATTAATACTTATTAGTAAGAAAAAATCTTTATTAATCTATTTAAACCAGATAAAATGTATAATTTAAAATCTCAAGAAGATGATTTAAACATACTAAACCCAGTATTTTCTAGCAGCAGAAACACCTGAAAACAAACAAGAAAGTTTGCAGGAAATATGGGTTTTATATAGGACTAGTCTCATTGGAGCTCTCTCAGCTTCTCCCTTTTCTAGGGAGCAGTCTGAGGACAGCGCCTGCCAGGAAGCCTTGCCTCGTTCTTCCAGTTTCAAGAATCTTGGTTATACAGAACATTTCCATGATTAAACCACTTGGGTTGAAATTCTGCAGTCTGGTGTCTGCCTGGGAATTTTGATTATTCCTATTTTCAGCCAGAAGAGTTAAGAAGTAGAGATGATATATTCATGAGAAAAGCTAGTCTTTGCTTTGCAGGTGTGTGTGTGCTTTGCAACACGGATATCCTCATTTAAAAATCTGCCTGAATTTGCCAACTTTTAATAAAATGGAAGCTTTTACCCAACTACATGGAGAGTAAAGTTGTTATTCTAGTATTGGTTTGGGCAAGGCTAAGCTAGCATTGCTGGCACAAAAGTGGTCACATCCTTCCCCTGCCCATCCCAGCTTATGCCAGTAGTTGTGAAGTGACTTAGTGAACTGATTGTGAACTGCCAGTGAACTGACTGACTTAAAGTGACCAGCAACAACTAAACAAAAAAAATTTATCTGATTATAGTATGATTACCAAATCATTAAATACTGCATAATAATGAATATACATGAAGGGAGTAAATCAAAATTACACAGGCAGACTTAATTATACTATTTCCTAATTTTTGAGTGTTCAGCTTTGCATCCATAGCAGTTAGCATTCAAAGCAGTTTCTGTGAGTGTGTAACTTTGCTAGGTCCTTAAAAAAATGGAAAACATCACTACTCTGCATTGTTGTGATATTTCCAATATGTCAGCAGCCTTCCACTCACTTCAGCTAACAAGCTGCACCAGCTGGCGTGGTCACAGGGTCCTGCTGTAGGTAGGGACAAATGGGCTGCAGTAAGAGGTAGGGATAAGATGCTGCCACTGGGCTTTGAGGCAGCAGAGGAGCACCAAGTTTGGCAGCACTGGAATGCACCATCCCAGATGCCCACATGGGCCAGCTTTTCCTTTTCCTGCCTGTCCTCCCTGACCATCAGCTTGATGCCTCCTGCACCTCAGACTCCTCTCAGTCCAGTTATACACTGCAGGATGAGCACATGTTCATCTCTATTTCTCGCTGTCCAAGTCCCAGGTACTTCCCAAGAAACCCACTCTCACACTTTTCTCAGCCCAAAGACCCTTCTCCTCCAACCTCTCTCTCATGCTGCCACCCGATCTCCCTCTTCCAGGCTCGGCTCCACGCTTGCTCCCTTCATGACACTCTCTTTCCGGTAGATCCCTAGTCAAGCTTGTATTAAGGGCTTCTTTTTTTCTATCTCTTCTTTTTCCTTACTGCTATGGATTACAGCTGAAATTTCCTTGTCTGCCTTGCTCCTTGTCCATGTTCCTTTTCCTCCTTCTCATCATTTTCGATTCCATCCATGCTCACTGTTCCCACTCCTACTGGTCCATTTTTCATCCCAGTGCATCATGTCCTTGCCTGACCTGTACAAAACCTTGAGTCACTCTCAGTCTTGCCTCCATTTCTTAGTTCAGCAGGTCCCCTCAAGCCCCACTTCTCCTCTCATCCAGAAATGTAAAAAGTTCAGCAGTTACTCTAAATTTGCTTAAACCCACACTGGTTCCAAAGGAGATCCTTTGTCTTTCTCCCACCTCTGGAACTTTTGTGGCTGCACAGTGACCCAGCTTAGGAAAATGCAGCAGCTGACAATTAACCTATCCACATAAAGAAAAGGTTAAATTTCAGCAACATCAGCTTTCTGCTCTGACACACTGGTGTCCAGAGTTGGGAGTAACACAGCATCATCCTTTGCAGTAGTAGCAGAGACGTACATGGACGCAGTGATTTGACCCTGGCTGGATGCCAGGTGCCCACCAAAGCTGCTCTATTTTTCCCTTCTTCAGGTGGATAGTGGACAGAAAATGTAACGAAAGGTTCATGAGTTAAAGATGAGGAGAGAAACTGGAGATCACCCACAAGTTACTGTCAGGGGCAAAACAGACTCAGCTTGAGGAAATTATTTTAATTTATTACTATTGAAATCAGAGTAGGATCATAAGAAGTAAAACAAATCTTAGCAACACCTTCCTGCCACCCCTTACACCTTCCCGGGCTTAACTTTATTTCTGATTCTCTACCTCCTTCCCACCAATGGCATGGGGAGACAGGGAATTGGGCTGCAGTCACTTCATCACATGTTGCCTCTGCCATTGCTCCCCATCAGGGAGAGGAGTCACTCACCTGGTCCAGTGTGGGGTCCCTCCCATCAGAGACAGTTCATGAAGGACTCCAACAGGAGTCCTTCCCATGGGCTACAGTTCTTCACTAAGCTCTCCAGTGTGGGTCCCTTTCCACAGGGTGCAGTCCTCCACAAACAGACTGCTCCAGTGTGAGTCCCCCACAGACCCACAAGTCCTGCCAGGAAATCTGCTCTGCTGTGGGCTCCTCTCTCCATGGGTCTACAGGTCCTGCCAGAAACCTGCTCCTGTGTGGGCTTCCCATGAGGTCACAGCCTCTTTTGGGCATCCACCTGCTGTGACATGGGACCCTCCAGAGGCTGCAGGTGGATATCTGCTCCCTGTGGACCTCCAAGGACTGCAGGGGCATAGCTGCCTTATCATGGTCTTCAGCACAGCCTGCAGGGGCATCTCAGCTCCTGAAGTACCTTCTCCTCCTCCTTCTTCACTGCCCTTGGTGTCTGCAGAGCTGTTTCTCTCATTTATTTTCACTCCTCTCTTCTCTGGCCGCAATTACTCCCACCCATAACTGGTTTTCCCTTTTTATATATGTTATCCCAAAATCATTAGTACCTTTGCTGACTGGCTTGGCCTTGGCCAGCAGCAGTTCTGTCCTGGAGCCACTTGGCATCAGCACTGTCAAACATCAGGGAAGTTTCTAGCAGTTTCTCAGAAAATACACACCTGTAGCCCTCCCTTCACCACAACCCTTCCATGCAAAATCATACAATGGATTAAAGCAGTCTTGCAATTATGGCTTCAGTCAAAATGGATAAGATTTGAGGAAGCAATGGGCAATCAGTCTTAAATGGAGAAATACACTATATGGGCAGTGCTGCCTGAGTTCATGCCAGAAATATCTTGTGACTCCCAGTTACTGCTTTGTTCTTTAAGACAATGGTTTACAAGAGGTGTCATGCTTTGGCAAAGTTAGAGGAGATTCACATCAAATATATTTCTCCAAAAGAAACCTGCAGACTACCTAGGAAACAAGACTAGGAAGAAACATCTAAAACGTTATTAACCAGAATAAAAAGCAAAAAAAAAAGAGCTGGCCTGAAGTGAGACACTTCCTACATTATAATCCCCAAAAAACATGTGACTTCCACTGTAGTCATGCTCAAGCCAAAGTGCAAGAACAAATGCAACAATTAAGGCTATTGATCAGCTGAGGTTCTGGAACCCATTATCCATATTCTATTCAGGTGTAGTCTGTATTTCAAATTTTGGGGGACATTGTCAGTGAGGAATGTGAAAAAAGCTTCAATGAACCCTATGTTGGAAACATCTTTCTGCCAACTTTACTATACTCCCCTGAAATTTTTTTTTTTTGCTGGGATAGCTCATTCTACTCAGGGAAAGAGTTTAGTTTTGCCAGTAAAGAACCTGCACACAACACACATCTGTTAGAGGAAGTTACTACTGTGCCCTTACACGGGCTAGTGTCAGCAAAGATGTTTAAGGACAGACAAGATGTGGCTCACCAAAACAACCTTCCTGCAGAACCATTTCTGAGCTCTCTCTGCAGTGCCTTTCTCTCTCCTCCCCCGTGTTGGAAATATTAATCTAGATTCGTAATTCAGGTGCTCAAAAGAAGCAAGAAGGGTTACATCAGTGTCTGAATCAGTTTAAGTTTTGCACACAAAACTGTGAACAAACATTTTTCATGAATGAAGCAGCTAGAAAAAGCCAAAAGGTTGGGGTATGTGTTCACTGCTGATAAATACTTAATAAATTTCAGAAACCTTCTGTGGCTGATGCAATGTGAAAAATCTTCAGAGGACTTAGCCAAAAGTACTCTGCAAAAGAACACTGTCCTCTTCTTGGGGTGCCAGATGGGTGAATCTTAAAACAGACAAACATGAGGTTGCAGAGCAACTAAAAAATTCTAATTATAAACCCACTTCACATCATCCAAGCCATATGCAGAGTAATTCAAAATAAGGAGAAAGAGAGGAACGAATGGGTAGATGAAAGCAGAAAGTTCAGGCCTGCTCCTCTTCTTGAGACCATATACAGACAAAAAGCAGCCTCCCATAAGAACAAGGCCCCTTTTGTAGCATATTGATTTTCAGACAGTACATGTAACTTCACAGCTGCCGTGCTACCGCGATGACTGCTCCCTTTCCATCCAACCCATCCTCGCTGCTCTATACATGAGTCAGAGACTGGAGACCTATTCAGCCCCTAAATATGTGCTTAAGTCTTTCCATATTCAGGAAAGAAACTCAGATGAAATTCTGAGTAATGAAAAGCATGTGCGTAAGTGTTTACCTGAATAAAGCTGCTCTGCTGAATTTGTGCTAAAATGTCAAACGCATGTCAGGCAAACTCAGGATCTTCCGTAGCACTCCTGTTTGCAGAGCCTCTGCCATGAAAAGCGCTGTGTCCCAAAGGGGGAAAAAGTTTTTCCTGGAGAGCAGCCCAGAACGAAAGGAGCCATCAGATCAAAGATAAGTCTTACCTCCCCCACTACACCCCTCACTTCCCCAAACAGCAGATCAAGGCAGAGGAGGACTACAAAAAAGGAAAAAAATAGACTTGTTTTCCAGCAGAAAAATGAGACGTTCCCTCAACTCCCTTGGTTTCTCCAAGCAATGCAGCTAGGAGCAGGCTGTTGCTTGCCTGGAAGCTCAGACCACAAGATGTGAAGTCATGGAATGCCAGTGTCAAGTTATTCATTGACATCTTCCACCTCCAAGCCACTTCACAGCTTGGCAGTACACAGGAGGTGTTCAAACCAACCACAGCAGGCTGACCTTTCTGCTTCCACAGACAGAATGGTCTCCAGCTCCCACGATTCAAGAAGCCATGGATACTCTTGTTTGTTGGCCATTATTCATCAGATTTGGGAGACCAAGCTGTTTAAACTCAAACTTCTTGGAGTGAAGAAAAAAATGTTGCACATTTTACATTATCTCTTGCAAATATGAAAGCTTGCTGCAATCTTCAAACACAATATTTATGAATTGGTCTTTCAGCCAAATCCACTTTTGCATAAGGATACACAGCTGCTGGTACCCAAAACTATGATAATTCCCAAATATATCTTTGCCATTTTTAAAATCATTCTAGAGGCTCAAAAATAATATTTTATTTCATTGTAAGTGAAATCTCTAGTTCTGATGTTTCAAAGACAGTCTGAAATTAGCTGGGTTTTGTGTGTGTTTGTTTGTTTGTGCACAAGAATAATTGATTAAATCAGCATAAGCGTAACTGATTATACACTCTAACAAAACTACTGAAGAATTCAGCAGCAAAACCAGCAGTATCATGAAGAGCCATACCCAATTTTTATGCTTACATCCCCTATATGGAATCCCCTTCTAATTATAGAGTAGCAAATTTGAAATGTGTCATCACCTTGCACCAGTGGATATCATAGATTTTGAATGAATGCAACCTGCATTTTTCAACACTGTTAAAGAAATTTTTTAAGACAGCTCTTTAAACTTTTTCATTAAAGGGGAAAATTTGCATAGAGGAATATTTAAACAACTTAAAAAGAATGTCAGCCCTCTTTCATTAACCAGAGCAATGACCCTCTAATAGTTTCACACTAGAAAAAATATGGTGAGAAAAAAAATGCAGAGAAATATGCCAAGTCTAATGCCAATTACGACTTTGAAAAAATATGTATTATAGACTGAATGAAATGTGAAATTCAAACTTAAAAACTGAACTTATATCCTTTAGTCCTCCGAAAAAATCATCTATTTTTAATGGAAATAGAAAAGCTATCTTTATCAAATTTCTCATTCGGTTGACAACAATAAATGTATTGTTCAGATGTGGTTGAAATAGGCCTTTGGAAGAGGAGGGTTTTAAGAAAATCAAACAGAAATTGCATCAAAGAAGAAATGCTTCTTTAACTGTCATTACCCTCTATATATAGCCTGCAGTTTTTGATTCATTTTACTTTTGCCAGAATAACAGGCAATTGGGCACCGTGAAAAATTATTATTTTATCATTCCCATATGAGAAAATGTGTTTAAGGGAAAATAAGCGAGTTTAGTGTTATGTCTTTTACTTTAAGAAGTATGTCTGCAGGGATCCAGATGCTGAGAAGCAGTAAGCTGATAACTTTAGCTTGAAATGCTACACTATACATTAAGAAGCCATACACCTACTATTTATTTCACAAGTATAAATTAGGTCTTCTGAAAAAGAACACAACTTGCAGTCAGACTTGCAAGAAAATAACAATACTTGGCACTCTCCAAATGCTTTCCACCTGAAAAATGCAAACAATTGAGAGGTAGCGGGGCTGGGGGGGACCCGAGCTACCGTGCAGGACACCAGTGGAGCCACAACAATGGAGTCTCTCTCTCCAGGGAGAGCTCCAAAGCCATCAGGTGTTGCACAGCTGGAAGCAAAGTGACAAAGTACTGCCTGATGTATCCTAACCACGGAGGTGGATCAATGCCCAAAAAATCCCTTACTGGAGCTCCTCTTCCTGTCAATGGCATATTTAGCATCCCAGAGCCCCTCGCTTCGTGCCCCCCTCTGATACCTGGTTATGACTGGCACCCAGAATTGTTTATAGCCTACAATACTCTGTAAAGCTGCCCTAGTTTACAGATCAGAGAAGTGATGCACAGAAAGTATTATGTATGTGGTCTAAGCTCCTAACACTGCACAGTAGAAGAATTATGAATAAAACCCATTTCTCTGGAGATTTCCAGTTTTGTCACCCTCAACAAAACCCCTTTTACACAGACTTCAAAATCCGTCAGTATTTTTTTCTGACTGCAATACTATGCCAAATATTTATTTTATCAGTCCAAAACTCAATTTACTGCTGAAACCCTGCATCAATACTTCAGAGGCAATTCTACCCAGAAGAAGAGGAAGGATTACTGAGATGAATATTGTGCAAATAAATCTCTGCCTGGATCACCAATCTTACAAACTGCTGCTTTGCCCTAAGGCAAGCACCTTAAAATAAGCACCTGTACATAGAAGGGGTCTAAAGGTAAATGAAATTCCTGGAAACATGTATGATGTATATCAACTTTTTACAGCGCTGTAGTCAGTGAAGGTGAGAATAACAGACTGAAAGAGAGTGCGAGACAGTAAGAGGAGAGAAGAAAGGAGGGGAGGGCAAGGTGGAAAGTGTAAGATCCTAAGACCTGAGAGAAGTAAAAAGAAAAAAGATCCTAGTAAAGGAAGCTAAAGATTCAAAACAAGAAATATAAAAGGAGAGGGAAGAGTTAGAATACAAAGTGAGATAAAAATTTAAAATTAAATAATAAAAAAAATCAAACCCAGAAAGTTTAGACCTTTCAGAAACTTAAATCAGTAATTATCTGTCAGCCAAACTCTCCTTGATTTCAGTGGAAGTTTTGCCTTAATGAGGACAGCAGGACCAAATGCAGCTTAATTTCTTGTAGTTCAATAACACCAAGATACAGCAAGATATTCTGTTGTTGAAAAAGATGATGCATTTTTGAATAAATATGGATGTTAGAAGCCAGCCACTATAAATGTAATTGTTACAACGAGCTGAGTAACATCAGTGTGCATCAGCTGACAATAAGGTCCTTTGTGCTGGAAAGAAAGAAAAAAGATGAAAAAAATGACTGGTGCCACTCTACAAACAATCAAATTAAAGGCTCACAATTATTCCAGCAAAGCTTCCATCGACTTCAGTGACAGCCCAGAAACAAAGAAGATTCTTCAGTCCTTCTTATAAAAAAATATAAATACAGGAATGACTATGAGTGACCTATTTATTTTTCATCAGTTTTGCTCCTGCTGAAATTGTTGGAAATGCACCCAGCTGCTTTACAGAACTATTGTTTGATTAGGCTGTTTACGTGAAATGATCTTTCCCAAATATTGTATTATTTGCATTTCCCAAATACTGTATTGTATTGTATTTCACTATGTGAAAAAGAAAGCATAAAAAAAGTAGATTGGAGAATAAAATATTCTTCTCATCTTCATAGCCAAAGATAAAGCAAATTATAACAACTCGCTGTTTATCTGATGAACAGGATGAAGATTTTGCCTAAGTAAATAGTGGCCTTAAAGGTCCACATAGAAATAATATATCTGTCTTCCCCTTTATAAATTATAAACTAAAGGAGCCCCCACTAGAAGTGTAACTGAATGTGTATATGTCTAAAGCAAAGCCTCCAATTAAAAACCTTTCCCTGTTTTATATGTCAAAACCAGGAACAGACAAAATATCACAAGTAAAATCCACACCAATAAAAACACCGAGACAGATATTTTGTATGAGAATTAGAAATAACAGAGAAATATCCTGTCTCTAGGTGACCATGTTGCACACAGTATTTCTTATTGACTAGATTTTGCAAGCATACTGTTCTTATGCATAATATGGGAAATATGTCAATTCTCCCATGAAGTATTAATGAGAGGTGTCCCACCCAAACCAATAAGTCTAGGACATGTTCAAATTCAGATTTATTCAGCTTCTGACTCAATCAGATAACCAGGAGTGCTCAGGTTATGCAGTTACATCCACCTGTTGATTTAGAGATTACAGGTGGAAGCTGTCTTATTAAAATTGTTTTCCAGCTTAAAAATTTGACACACCTAAGAGAGGGAATCAAGAGAAAAACAGTCTGATCTGCTTATCAATGACAGAAGGATAGTAAATAATCAAACTCAATTATTACTGTTTACAGGGCTAACATTATGCTTAAAGAAATTCATTGCCAGCTGCAAGCCTGTTAAAATTGATTACAATTTTCTTGTGCTGTTTTTCTTCCCAAGGGTTGAATAGTATTGTCTGTTTTTAAAGGAAAAAAACCCAAAGCTGCTTGAATAAGAAATTGTTTATCCCTTGACAGAACAAACTATAGTGATGAACTTCAAGAATGGTTACCAAATTAGAAATGAGAGTGAAAAACAAGTACTTTCCTGTTCAAGGCTTTGTTTTTAATGTCTTTTTATTTTTAACTAGATTGAGTGCTGATTAAAGAAAATTCAAGGCTACCCAGACATCAGGCTGCTCAATTGAGTGGAAAGTTTGATGACTTCTCTAAACAGTGAGGTCTGTGCATGAAATTAAGTCAGTATCACTGGTTCCAGATAACTTGGGGGGAAAGAGACGAAAAGGTTAATATTGCTTATTAAATAATGCTAAATGAGATCAAACAAGACGTGCAGGATTCAGGAGGGCTCTTGGAGCTCCGGTTGTTTCCCCAGGCTGCTTATGCAACCTTGTTTGTGCAGGCAGTGCAAGGGCCTGCCATTTTATTACATAAGTTAGCCCAAAAATATACAGCTAGGCAGTTGTGAGCTCCATTAAGTGCTGCATTGGAGTTTCTGTATCAGTTAGCATCTGAAAATTTTAAGAAACTGTCAGAAGGACTTCAGACTTTGCTGAGTTTGGGATTGGTGCTTGTTGTTTTAATAGCAACAGACCTCATCCAGAAGCCAGCAAAATACCATCAGTGTGAGCTGTGTTTTAATACATTGTGCTTTGACCATTGTTCAAGTGAACAGCAATACAGCCTTTGGTTTAGCACAGCCGTCGTAAATCCATGGCTTTAAAATCTGCCTTTCAGATGATTAAGCAAATTGTCTGGTTTAGTAAACAGCAGTCAACACACCATATTTTTGTTTTAACCACTCCTTAAATGCAGTGGATGGCTGAAGAAATTTAATTCCCAGTCCTCTCATTCTCAGTTCAGAATGTCAAAGCCTGGTCTTGTAGAGACAGATGAAACTCTAACTACAGCAACACCTCGTCAGGGAAGATGACCACCTTGGCCCAAATCCTCTCCCTGGCACCAGGCAGCAGGGAAGGCTGGGAAAGCCTGTGTCAGCAGGGCAGGCATGTAGCAGTATTACAGTCTCCCTGCGGGGACTTCTTCAGCCAGACATTGTATCTCGTTATTCAATGCCTTCAGGTGGCGTTGAACAATTCAGGTGGCTTCCCTGAATGAACTGCTTTCTGAACCTACTTGAACCCAAGAAGATAATCCTCACCATGACTGCACAGTTCCACAACAGGACACCAGGGAGTGCGCTCATGCAGCGTACGCTGCTTTTTGGGGTAGAGTTCTGCACCATGCCTTGGCTCTTCTTTGGAGCACTTCATCTAGCCCTTCCCAACCAGCCCACTCCATGGCAGATGTGCTGCAATGGGACCAGCCCTGAGCAGGGAAGGTACAAGCCACCAGCAGCATCTTGGCCTTAGGAACTGAGGGAGACCAGATGCTGGCCCACTTTGTTTTGCAGAGCAGACACAGGGAGACCACCTGGCTGAGCAGCCCCTCTCAGCCAGGGACAGACACAGGTGCTGAGGAGCAAGTAAAGAACAAGGCAAACCAGTGGTGGTATTTCTTCAGGAGATTCACTAAACTTCCAAAACATGCAACTCAAAACTTCCTATGCCAGAGGCAGTGGTTTTAAATTTAATAGCCCTTGATGGATTTCTCTTCCATGAACTCATCCAGTCACCTCATTAGCTGATGTAACTTCTCAGCATCCACATCCTGTGGTGAGAAGCTCAGCAGTCTGACCACGCCATGTGAAGAGCCATCTCCTTTTCTTTCCATTCCTGCAATTGCCTGCTTCACCCAGTGCCCTCTGCTGCTGTTGCTGTGATCAGTCATTCCTGGTTTGCCTTCTCCATGCTTTGCTTAATTTTACAGATGTTTGTGGCATCACTTTATCAGCATTGTCAGTCCTGAGACAGGAGTCACTCTGTTTCTCTGATTACCTTTGCAACATCCCTCCAAACCTTCTCTCTCCCCCCCTTATCCATCTCTGATGTGGGGGAATCAGCACAGGACACTGAAGACATGGCACACTACAGCTGCTACAGTGAAATAACGAGGATTCTTTTTTATTATGTTCCATCCTTTTAAAAACAATCTTAATGTTGTATTTCCCTTCGGTTTTTAACTCACGGCTGCACATTGCATTGATTTTTTTTTTCTGAGTTGTCCATGGAAGATTTTGTATAAGCTTTGGCACCTTCAGTGATCTGTAGCAATTAATTTCTATGATTATAGATATAGTTTCTTCTATTTATTTTCAAACTGACGTTGCATATTACATTTATATCACATGAAGATACTCAATGGGAAAGTGTGATTGAAATGTCCCAGTAGATGACACTGTCATGCCAGCACTTCCTGTACATTTTGAAATGAGAGGTTTCATATCTGAACGTCCAAATTTCAGTTCTGATCTCAACTGTACATACACATCCCCTAGATTTTATTCCCATATCATCGTTCCACTTGGCAAGGAATCTTCTATTTTATGCATATCCCTAAGAACGGTAGTAAAACAGCTGAAAAACATCTTTTGTCATAACCAGGCCAGCAGAAGCCCAGCTGTTTTACACAGACTTGTGGCCAAGGAGGAGAAGGTTAGATAACCACCCTGTTCCCACCATTTACATGGCCATTTTTGGAGTATCTTGATGCTCAAGGAATGCTACCTGCCACAAAGACACAGGAGAAAGAGATGGCATTGCTTCAAAGTGCTTGCAGGTAAAGGAGAGGACAAGAAACAGCAGGCAGATGGAGTACTATAATACTGGTATTATAGTATGGCAATACTATTTCCTAGTAACAAAGGTCCAAGCTCATCAGTAACCTAAGTTTTGTGAGAGCTTTATTTTTCTGAAGTCACAGGTGGATTTTCAGACTGGAGCAGGATTAAAACTAGCATTGGTGATGCGTAAGACTATTCCTCCCAAACGTGGCAGGCAGCCTGCAATAAACACTGATTTCTGCCACGGTCCTTGGATAAAGGAACAGAAGTGTCTTTACCAAAGTGTAATTAAAACCAGCGTTTCAGCTGGAATGTGCTGTGCCTCATGGTTTGCCTTCAGGAGGAAGAGACGCAGGAAGAGAAGCATAAAACCCAGTATTTATCCCTCTATCCCCAAAATATACATTGAATTTATGTGGATGAGGCCAAGAAAGCCATTCCCCTAAATCCCTCAACCTAATCTGCCAACAACCCCAAGCCACCACAAGATAAATGCAAGGACCAGAGAATGAACCACATCTGCAGCTTCTCAGCTCCTTATTCAGAGCAAGAGCCTACATGACCCACATCCTCTGTCACCTCCTTGCCTTTCCTGTCCTGCAGCTCTTGTATTTTCGAATCCAGCTGGCAATATACTGTTTTACACACACATACACATGTATGTATACATTCTGTGTCCCATAGCATGTCACAATGGCTTTAGTCCCTCCCAAAAAACAGCAATACCAAAAGCAGCACTGCATAAATAAATCCACCACCATCTATGGATTCTGCTTAAATGCTATTACATGGTGTTTCCTTTTCAAACTTCGGTAGTCAGACTCATAAAAATCAGTCTATCAGCTGATGCATACTACAGACTGAATTAAATTAGCTAAAATACTTCCATGGCCTCAGCCTACCTTTTCAAGAAGTTTTATTAAGATCAAGGATCAACAGACAGTTAAGCCAAATCCAGGAAAATTATTTTTTTTATACAGATAATGACCCCTCTACAAAATCTGCAATTCAAGTGCATCTGCCCTAAGAGCCTATACACAAAACTATAAACACAAATGGAAGTTACCTAAGTTCATCTGAGATAGTCAAATATACATTTTATGTACATTTAATTGCTTCTCTTTCTGTTATTTTTAACTGTATGATGTTTACCAACCCAGGGGAGAGGCAAAGAAGCAGAGGCAGGGGCTGAAATACACAGCAGGCAATATGGGGAGGAAAATGAGAAGGATGAAAAAGAAGTAGTAGCAAAAACTATGCCCTGGTTATTGAAAGACTGGAAATCACTGCTTTTGCATGCTCAAATCTCCAGTCCCTGTAAGACAACAAGTGTCAACTTCTTTCTTCCCACCACTCCTTCTCTTGGCCTGGGTTTACCACCTCTATCTACAGTTCCCTGCACCTTGTTCCCAAGATTTGACATCTATGATCTCACAAACCATTTGTCTCAATTCTCTGCTCTCCAATTTCTCCATGTATCCATCACCAGTACTTCTCAGAAGTGGGACAGTTCTAGTCCCACAATTTCTTGTCACCATGCAAGTGAATTAAAAAGTTTCCTCCTCCACCCTTCCATGGCATCACCAGGCACACTCTACCACCTAAGACACAGTTGAGAAAGTCTTCAATTCTCCTTCCTGGGCTTACTGTAGAAGCAACACCTTGAAAGAATAACTGGGGGGAAAGTCCACTCAGCCCATCAGCCATCAATTGGAGTGCTTCCCAGGAAGAGGAGCAGTTGCTCAGCTCCTAACAGTGCTGGGATGTTCAGCATGCTTCTGCTGAGAGCATCTTGACTGAGTGCAATGGTCAAGCCCTCAACAATTCCTCTTCCAAGAGCATATGTTCTGGGCATTGTGATAAAATTATACTGGAGAGAAATTCTAGAAGATTCTCAGAGTCTCAACATAAGGCACACCCTCATCACAAGACTGATCCCAAGCCAAGTATCTTTTCCCTGCTCTAAAACACGATGCCACAAGGATTCAAGTCTCAAACAAAGTGTTTCTTAGCATAGTGAAAAAATTCAGATTCCCAGATAGATCAAGGACTCCTAATGCAGGATGTATACCTAAACCATCTTCATCAAATACACGGTCAAAGAACAAGTTCTCTTCATACCATGTTCTCAGAAATAAACGAACCATTTGATCTGAAACTTCCCAAAGACAGTTTTCAGCAGACACTCAACCTGGAAAATATCAGCCTAGGCTCAAGCTTAGCAAATGCATAAGCACCTGACAGCAGAGCATTGTACTAGAAAGCACTAGCTAATTTTAACTGTGACAACATTGCTGCCTATGATAAAAAACCCCAACTCCTTCAAGGGCTCTCGCATGCTTCAGGGTAGAGATTTGGGCAAAAAAAAATCATAATTCTGCAAAGCATAGTCTGTGGATTCAACCCTGCAAACATGCAGGAAGGCACCTTTATTTGTGAGGGAAAACTAATTCAGGCAAGCCCACTGCCTCCAGGCTTTAGTACAGGGCACAGAAGTGTCGCCAGCTTGGGGAATCATCCTGATGTTACATACCTAGTTCTAGAAAACCTTCATTTTCACATCTCCAGTGAAATAATGTACAGTTTGGCAATCACATTCTCCAAATACTCCTGGTCATCTCTGCAGAGCAACCCTGTGTCCATATTCATCTACTAAAATGTATGCAGGATTGGGCCCTCCACCACCTGACAGCTCTCAGAATCAGACGTGGATCAGTGGATGAGCTGGCTGTGTCTGGACACTGTGAACTCTAATTATTTAGCACCACCAAATAAACTAAACCCACAGTTTAGTGCATTATCATCTCACACCGGGGTAAATGAGATAATTTTCCACTTCAAGAGGCAACCACTTGTTGAACTGAATGCTCAGGTTGGCGGTGCCCATCTGAGAGATCCTTACAGCCCTTCTGGAGGTTTAGCGCCATGAAAAAATCCAAGTTCCTCTGCTGGCTGTAACGTTTATAACCGCTAATTATTTCTGAGTCACTTGAGTGAAAGTAAGCTGCCATCCTGTAGACAGCTAAGGAGTACGGAGCAAAGTTTCTGGATGAGCGTGCTTGTTAATTGACAAATCAAGGTAGCGACCATAGAGGAAAACACCATGGCACAACTCCGTGTGAATCCGGTGCTGCCGTTCAGCCGTGGATTTAAGGTTTACCCCGTTCCACACACGGAAGCAAACACGCGGGAGTTCTGCGCAGGGCTGCTGCAGCAGCAGGGCTCTCCCAGCACACGACACAACCTCTGCTCCCCACAGGTGCTTTCGCCCATTCAAAAACCCCACTGATTTTACTGGAAGTTTTCCTTGAGCAAACACCGCCCGGTCGCATCGCAGACCCTGTTCCAGTCTAGCGTATATGAACCCTCAAAGTCAGGAAACGTCCAACCACATCAAAACGAGACGGGGAGGAGGACTGCTCAGGGGGCAACTTATTTTTCCAACCGGAGGGGCCCGCCCGGCCGGACCCCGCCAGCCCGGCCGGGACAGACACGCTGCACATAACCGTGCTCCCCACGGAAACTTTCCCGCGGCAGAGTCCGTGCCACGCCGCATCACCGGGCGCGTCCGTCACCCCCGCGGAGCGTGGGGCACCGCGGAGCTGACCCCGGCCGCCGCCGCGGGGGACACGC
>JANPWX010000052.1:1716041-1825607 GCA_024734555.1 Trochalopteron elliotii
CCCGCGCCCTGTTCGTGCCCCCTGTCCCGGCGCTGGTGGCGGCGGTAGCCGGGCCGGAGCGGGACACGGCACCGCACTGCCCCGGGGCAGGCTGACGGCCTCGCTGGGCACAGGCAGGCGCTCCCGATCTGGTTATGCAACGGCGCACAGGCAATTGGAGCAAAACCTTGACAGAGAGGGTTTTTTTTTCCTTGTTTCAAAGTAGGTCATTCTTTTTATTCCCTATTTTGCCTCCTTTTTTCTCCTTTTTTTTCTTTTTTTTCTTTTTTCCTTTTTTTTTTTTTTTTCTTTAATACGCGTCCTGCAATGTGGCCAGTAAGAGAGAAGGCGGTGTGCTCGAGCCGGGTAGAAGCTGGCGATCGGAACCTTGCTCTTGCCTCGACGGGCACTCCTGCGGGCTTCTGGCGGCACCTCCGGAGCTGCCCTTGTTTCCCAAGGAAGGCAGAAGTGGTCGGGGAGTGGGGACACGGCTCGGGCAGAGCCCGCCGCCTCCCCGTCGCTCCCGGCCGCGCTCCCCGCGCCTCCCGCCGGCGCAGCTCCTGCGGCCCCGTCCCCCGGGCCCCGCCGGCTATTACCCCTTGCCCGCTGTCGCCCTCGCACCGCCTGTGCACCCACGGCTTGTTGGCACTGCTGCAGACACCTCTTCCACCGGCAGAAGGGGTTTCTCCCCGAGATACAGTATTTGCTTTCAGGAGAGTTGTATTTTTTTCTGTTCACAGGAGGGTTTTGTTGGGGAGGGAAAGCCTCCGTACCAAAGTGCAATCTCTGTCCTTGCCAAAAGGCCTGACTGCACAGCCATGCCTCTTCCAGCAGAGTTTGTGTGGTGGGCCAGGCACTGTTTCCCCATGTCCCCCCATGCCTTCTTTTGTAAAGACACGTTAATCCTCGCAAAATAGCAGAGAACACTCTGCCTACTCCGGGTGTGCATGTGTGGGTGCAGCATGTGGACTGGTGGTTGCTCCAGCTACCTTGGCTCCTGCAAGGAGCTGTGCTGTTTCTCCCACTACTCCCACTGCTTAGCTCACCCAGTTACCCCACTGTGATGTCTGCCTCCAGCCATACCTCTTAGCCAGCAGTTATTTGACCCAACTCAATCCCCAATGCGAATGTGAATAAGTATGGAAAAACATTGCGCTCCTTTGCTGAGCACTTTTACACCATACTTTATACAACAGGCATGACTAATGTTGAAAGGGTAAAGTTGTTTACTTTTAACCAAGATTAAATACAAAACTTCAAAAAGCTCCTCCCTTCCTTTGGATGAAACCCAGCATTTTTTCCCATTTGGAAATTGTCAAACAGTGGTTAAACAATCCTTTGGCAAACAAGTAGTGCCTGAGGGAATAAAGCATCAGATACATGGGGAGTGGAATAGAAGACATTTCTGTTCCTGAGGTACTTTTCTTGTGTTGCACAATGAAGTACAACACAAAATCTTCAAGCCTTGTAAGGCTAGAGAAGAACTTCCCATGATTATATACACTACATGATTTGATATTCCAGTCTTTTTGAAAACCTATCCTGCCTTTCCCCAAATCCTTTCCTCAAACCAACTCTTTGCTTTCATAAGCTGGGAAACCACGTACCTTAAGGAAAATACCAGGTTGAGAAATGCAATCAGAGAGACACAAGGGCAACATGTACAAAATTAAATCTCTACCATGCTGTCTTTTTAACGTTTTCCCTGTGAATTTCTAAGGACACCATTGCACAAGTGAACAAGTGAGACTGGTTTAAGTTTGTTTCTTAATTCATTTCCTAGGTTACCAGAGTAAACTTTAATTAGGGCAACAAAGAGCAGAGTGGCTGAGGGTGAGGCAGGCTTTTCCCAGCTCATACCTGAATCCCGTTGTGAAATACCAGCCATTCAAAACACACAACCTTTTCTCTCCATCCAGTGACACATGGAAAATAACCAAATGCTGTCAATACCACATTTGGGTTGGAAATTACCCAAAGGGTTATGCTAGATGCTACACGTAAGAACTTTAGGCAAGGAGCCCAGTGTTCAGTTTTAAAGAATGAAATCTTTTAATAATAATGAAATATTAGTAAGCAACTTTTCAGACACCAGGAGCCTGAGATCCAAAGACACAATCCCTTTTGTTTTGACTAGAATAGGCTGGCCAACCTTCATGGCCCAGAAACAGGGCAACAGGGTTTTCAATAGGCTATGAACAACAGGCTAGGTGTCTCCCAGGGTGGAGGGCCAAGGGGAAGAGCCTGAGAGGACGGCGGCGCCCCAGGGACCCTGCTGCTCCATTGTGGCCAGACCACGGGAGGGATTTGGAGTTGGATATGAGTTCAACCCAGACACACTGTGTTTAACTCTGCTGGTTTGTTTTCTCTTGCTGCCAGGAGTTAAATTTATGAGGTGCTGCCACTGCAAGGCATAACTCTTGGCACAGGGGCTACCTTGGACATGCCTTGGCTGCAGAGCCTGGCTGCCACAATCTGGAAGCAGAGGTCTCCCAAGTATCTAAAGGGGGCCTACAGGAGAGCCGTAGAGTCACTTTTTGCAAGAGCATGTAGTGATAGGACAGGGGATAAAGGCTTTAGAATGAGAGAGGACAGGTTTAGATGAGATATTAGGTGATTTTTTTTTTTACTGTAAGGCTGGTGAGGCACTAAAACGTGTTGCCCACAGAAGTTGTGGATGCCCCATCCTCACAGTGTTCAAGGCCAGGTAGGAAGAAGCTTTGAGCAACTTTGTTTTATGGAAGATGCCCCTGCCCATGGCAGGATGATCTTTAAGGTACTTTCAAACCCAAATAGTTCTCTGATTGTCTGTGCTACGTAATTTTCAGCAAACACCAGTAGATATTGAGGGGAAATAGGATGCCATTTGCAGCCCATAATTTAAATGTGAAGCCTATATTCGGATTAGTGTTTGTGTAGAGGTAAATAGGGTTCTCCCAAATAATCATCCTCTAATCAACATAAATGGCAACAACGGTGCGGAAGTCAGAGAAGGCGCTGTAGGGCAGAGGACCATGATGGAAAAAAAATAAAGGACCTACAAAGACTTGACCAATTCCACTGAATATGTAACTGTTCTCTTTAGTTTTCAAGAAAGTAAGGAGATAGGCAAGGATTCATTTGATTCATATAAATTAGAGGGCACGACAGGCCTTGGAACACTTTTCCTACCTTCCATGTTGAAAGCAAGAGCAACAGGAAAAAAAAAATGGCAGATAAATCTAATGTCTCATGTTAGTCAGAGGAGTCACACCAGCTGTGCCTGCTGGGAGCTCTATGCTTCTTTCCAGACAGGCTGGCTGGGGGAGGCAAGCATGGGAGCACAAGGACAGATGTGAGGAGCTCCTTCTTCGGGTAATGTACTTCTGTAACCAATTTTGTTAGAAATTTCTGCAGGGAGGAATAGTCTTCTGGGTATCAGCATTATTTTTCATTCTGCAGCTTGCAGCTTCCTGAGGGAGGAAGAGGTAGTGCATACTTATCAACCAGCAGCACAGTCTTCAAAGCAGGGAAAAGCAGAGAGATGCCACAATGAAACAGACTGCAGATGCATCCTACTGGAGCTGCCCCAAGTATTGGAGTAGGATGTTTGATGGGTCTTCAGGATCTGTTCCCCTAGAAACCAAACTTCTTGTTTTTCTGCATGGTTATTACAAGAGAAGAGACAATTTGCTGATTTGAACTTACTTCAGTCTTATCTGGTTTGAAAAAATAAGCCACTGCCAGGGTTTTCATGGAAGAACTAAGCCAGGTGTACCAACTACCGGAGGGTTTGACTTTCTCAGCTTATTCAAAAGAAGGGTTATAAGTTTCCTTTAAGTGGTTAATGCAAAGAGTAGGGAGGAAGAAGCTGTGGGTTGAAAAATTAGTTATTAAACATTGAATAGACTTGCTGTTTGGAAGGGCTGAAATTGCTGCTGGGTGCCCAGAAAGCCCTAAAGCTTGCTGGCAATCTTGTGGCTGAGCATTTACATCTTTTCTGGGAAGAGCTTCCAGACAGCATGAGCTGTACATGTGCACTCAATTGCCATGGAGCATACTGCATGTGTGTGTGTCAGCCTGGCAAGCCAAAGCTCAAGGCTGTGGAAATAATTCCTTCTCGTGTGGGAAAGAGATGATCCGCTTACCCTCTGGCTGACAGCAGTCTTTGTGCCAGTGCACCTCTTGGCCCATACAAGACCTTTGGTTAACTCACAGCAGAATGGGAATACATCTCATGGGGATACATCCAGTTTCAGTGTGACTGTGCTGGTTAATAGCAATAAGAGACTATGGCATGTGCCTAGGGAAAAGGCTCTGGTCTCAAATCAGGCTAACGGAGTTTGTCCAGATTTGAGAGCTGTTCAAGAAAAGGAAGCTCAAACTCAAACCCAGGAGTAAGGGATCTGCTATTTTTGCTCTGGAAGTCCCAGTGAAATGGAAGATAATATGGGGTTGTAGTACTACAACTGAATTAAGAACAGCTGGGAAAAGTCTGAATGCAAACACAGCATCTTTGTCTTTACCTTGACTGAGAATAAAAGACTATTGCTAATAGTTACTATGTTTTATATCCTACATTACTATTGCACTGTGTTAGTACTTTTTTGGCAGGCACATATTCCTGTGGACCTGTATAAGTATTTTAATTCCTGGCCAGTTTTATAGAGACCTTCTACCTCATGCAGAAGCTCTTGATGAGCAGAAGGAAGGTGTAGTCTCTCTCTCTGTAGTGTCTCTCTCCTTACATGGAAGAGTCTGATCCCATCTCCAGTGATTTCAGCAGAAGCTGGATGAGGCGTGGATTTCATCATCACAGTCAGGATTCTACAGTTTTTCAAATAATTTTGATAATTGCTCTCCCTCCTCTTTTTTTTTCTGGGTACCGGCTTTGCTCTAAATTTGCCAAATATTTGGAGTTACACTACTCACCACCACACATAAAAATTATTTACTTTGCTGTTTCAAACTCTTAAGTTGAGCATAGTCATACAGTTAAAAAAAACTTTCAGAAAACTTTTTCCTTTAAACTAGATTATTTCTTTTCTCTGTTGTCCATGAAAATGGGCGAGTTCATGGACTGCTCTTCCTTATTTGTGGCTGTCAGCTCCTCACTCTCATATTGATGCAAATGTGGTTCTTAGTTCATTGTGACTGCCCCAGGAGAATGTCAAAATACAAACAAAACAATTTCAGTAATACAAAACCAGGTGAGATGTTCCCTTGATTTTGCAAGGTCAGAGATGGGGCTGTTAGAACTTGAAGGGTGCATTTAGCTTCCCTCTTTAGGTCAGGCAGTGCACAGATGCAGCTTCCAGCAGAAGCTGTGATATTCCCCTTCCACAGAGCATTGCAGGAGGGAAGGAAGCAGAGGAAGAGAAAGTGTTAAAAAGGTAAATATTGACTCAAAGAAAGGAGACATAAAGGAGAATGTGGGAGAACTGTAAATGAGCCAGAGAGGATGGAGAAAAAATCCTCAGCAGCTGTAATTAGGTTAGATTTCAGAAGTAATTGCAGTGTTCCGGCATCAGCAGATACTGTAGGCAATGTTTACCCTCAGCTCTCTTTGCTGAGAAGGCGGTGAGTTGTTTCAGCCTGCAGGGCCTGATCCTGGTGTGGTGGCACCAACTGCACATGAGCCTGGTGAGGCAGCCAGTGTCCTCCCTCTACATGCCACTGTGAGCAGCCAGAAGGTTTGCAGGGAATGGAAGTGGTGAGTGCAGAGAAGAAAACACAGTGGCACGTGTGGATGCAAACACACAGCCTAAGTGAAGAATATGTATTTAATTGAGCTGCTGGTGCAAAATTGTGTTAGGAATTTAATGCTGGATAAAAGATGTTTAAATTGTCACCAATGCCTGGCTGATGCTGCCACCGTTGCAGAGGTCATGGTGAGGCTGGGCTAGTGCCTACCTCCTCACCATAGGCTGGAGCAGTAAGTGGGATGCAAGGACTGCATTGCCCTCTGGTTCCTTTAAGATACACTTCTCCTGCGTAAAACTATATTACACAGGCTTTCTGCAGGGAGAATAGATTTCACCTTTAAGTCTTCTGCAGACATTTTACATTAGCACTTCATGCACCATCAGAAAATCAATTACCATTGGTATTACATGCAGATGAATAGTGCAAAGTAACAGAGAATTCATTTTATACAATGCTTTTAATAAAATGCTAAATAGAGCAAAATATTTTTCAAAGGGCTATTTATAGGATCTGTGTAGGAAGTATGTCTCCAAGGGGAAATTTGCACCTTTGTGATTTGGATGAGGAGTGAGTCTCAGCATTCTTAATGCTAACATTGGTCAAGAACATGTTTCTTCCAGGCTGGATTGTAGATGAGAGCAGTCCATCATCTATAGTGCAATGGCTGTCAGTTCATGTGGAGAAACACTTTCTCTTTTAAAAACAAGAGTTTCACACGCTGTGTTGTTATAGTGCCAATTGTTGCAAGACGCTAAAATAACTGAATTACTTCTTCATTCTTGACACTCTTATCATCTTTTCCTGTTCTTGATGCCAACAGAGTTTGCTGATTAGATTTGCTGCATGTATTTCAGTAAATCATTTACTTCAGCACCTTGTTACAAACAGACATATCTGCAATAGCAGTCCTACTCCTACCTGAGTTTGGGTATATATATGGGGCAAAGAAAGGGACTCAGGTGGTTTCATCAGGAAGGAACTATGAAAATAAGAACAGAAATGCAGGGCCAGACCAAAGTATGCTGCCAAAGTGTGTGGCCACAAAGAGGAGTCTGAGGAAGTGAGTAAGAATAGCACAGGTATGCACTTCCCTGGAGTGCTTTCTCAACCATCAGTAGTTTATGCTCAGGAGCTTCCCATATGCCCATGTAACCACCATAAGCAGCATCTTCCTGCAGGGAACCCCACAGCTTAACTATACATTTTATGAAGAGCCATCTGGTTTTGCTCAATTTGAACCTGCTGGTGTTATTTGGTACTTTTTTGTTCTTGGGTTGGAGGAGAAGGAGAACAATCAGTCTCTCTTCACCCTCTTTATGCTCTTTGTGGTTTTATAGATGTATGCCGTATTCCCTCTCAGTCATCACTTTTCCTAGTATGGAAATTGCTCTGTGTTTTTGATCATCTTTGTGATCCTTCAGTGAATGTTTTCCGTGGTATTTCCTTTAAGGTGAGGACCAGGACTGCATGTAGTGTTCAACAGGCAGTCCAAGTGGACATACACTAAATCTGTACAGGTGCATGATGGTGTTCTTGTTTTCCTTCACTAATATTTACTAGAACAGGATTATGGCTCTTGTGTCTTTAAGACCTTTTGAGGTTCATAGTACAGTTCAGTTACCTGAGTTCAAGAACAGTTCTTTCCACTTACCTTTTATTTTTTAAATAGCTGGTCTGAATCCAAAGTAATAGAAATTTGTCTTAATTTATCTACATATTTCACTCTATTGAAAGAAAAAAATGGGTAGAATATTGCTAAAGGGAAAATGTATTATTTTTCATTGTAACTTCCAAGATTTCTGAAGGGGCTATATTTAAGTATGTACACAAAAAACAGCCATGCTGGGAGGGGAAGGGGGATCAATCACAGAAAGCTTGAACAGCAAAAGAAAATGTTTCAAAATGTTCTAAACTTGTGAAACTAAAAGTATGACAGAATAGAATAGAATAATAAAAAGAAATCCTTTGACAATTTCCTTGCAATAGAATGTACTCCCTTCTTTAAATGTTTTTGTTAGAGCTAAAACTGATGAAACCATGAGAACAACTAAAATAGATGAATCCTTCTGCCAGTTGCTATTACAATCTATTACTTGCAGGAAGGAAGCCTGTTTGTTTAAAAATATCCTCCCTGCCCTTAAAGATGCAGTGAGATGTTTTTTTCATTACTTGAAATTGGTTGTAAATATCATAATTACCCAGTTCCTTTTTCCTTTTGCAATCCTTCCTAGGTGTATTAAATCTCACAAATTTAATCTAATTTGTGCTGCTATGACTAATATGGCACTATACAGACTGATATGGCACCATAGAAAACCAGCAGGGATGACCTAAGTTTCAGTCCAACGTTTCCTATTTGCAGGGTAACCAATACCTATTTCCCACTTGGTTCCATAAGCAAACCACAACTCCCCCCGGATTCCCAGCTGATGCTCACCCTCAGGTCTTCCACCCTTTCCTCCTGCACCACTGGCCTGTACTCCCTGCCACCACCCTGGGATTAGTCTGACAACCTCAAGCCAAGTGACATGGGGTACAAATATTGAACTCGTGCCTTAAAATGCCTTTCCAAAGTTGTGCCTAAATATCTCCAGCTGGTTTATGAGAGTGAGTGAAATGGCCTGAAATCTTCATTTCAATTAAAATAAGCTCTGCTCCAGGTCTTCTTGCAATAATCAGCAGCGGCATTCAGCTTTCAAAAGCTGATGTTAATGCTTTATTGGCATGAGTATGCTGGCCTGTTTGCTACTTCTGAGAGGCACAAAAAGCTCTGGTCTGCATCACACAAACAGAACTTCATATTTTTGAAACCTTTGATCTGAAAATTTACTACCCTTACCACTTCCACTTGGCTTATATACATGGAACTCTTACATGGAGATACAGACATTTCTTTGGGGCATGATGAGCTTTTGACTTTTGCCTTTTTTTTGATTATTTTTTTAGATAGAGAGGAAAGATCTTTTCTGTGAGCATGCTTGCCCCAGGCAGCCACTATTCATGGTGGAAGCTGAGTAACATTTTGCTATTCAAACAGAAATCGGAGCGTATTGTACAATTGCAACAATACGAGACCAACATGGCAAGATGGCATGGAGCCATTCATTCCTGCCTGGTAAAGAAGCAGGCTTTTGGAAAGGCAGGTAGAAAGGGTATTGGCAGTATATTAGCAAGGCATGAAGCAAGGGTGAAAGAGGCCATTGAAGAACATGTGAGGCATTGAAAAAAGAAGAGATCAAGGGATGAGATGCACAGAAGTCTGGTGGGAGGTATGGACTAAGACTTGCAGGGATTTGGTGTGACCTGGTGATATAAGCATTTTGCTGAGGCCCTGGATACTTCAGCATAAGTCTGAAGTTCAGTGAGCTGCTTTATTGCCACTGGAAAGTCACTTCACCTCCCCAGCTCTCAGATTTCCCCCCCATTCCCCCCACATCTCTTCCTGCTCATCAGATAAGCATCAACGAAGAATTGTCAAGGAAGGGGGGAAAAGAAAGATAAATTATGCTGTAGCTGAATGATGAGGACATGGGACTTGAGTCAAAAGATTACATGATTCTATGTGGTTTAGGGGAAAGGGATGAGATAACTTTAGCTCCCTTCAGATGATCTGACATTGTTACGTTCTAAGCTCTAAATGCAGAGACATGATCCTGGGGATAAGGTACAGAACGTGCAGCACTCAGCCAGCATGACAAAATCATTGCCAGGTAGAGATAAATGTAGCACAGTCAAATTACATAAACCCCTCTGCCTTGGTCTTTAGCTGCTAAAGAAGGATGAGACATTGAGAAACTCCTCCTGTTTGGCAGGACAGAGCACCATCAGCTAAACTGATCCTTTAATAATACTCAGGGAGAAACACATGCTAGCACTGCTTTGTGTTTGTTTTTTGTTTTGATTATCAAAATCAGCTATGTCTTCATAGATGTACTCGAGTTTGTTTTCAGTTCTCATCTATATGATGCTATGCCTTATCTTGCTCTGGTGGATCAATTTGTTTACACAAGCTTGCTACAGTGAGGAAGTACCACAGTCTGAGCCTTGGATCCTGACCACATTCTCCATTGAAATGGTACCACATGCTAGCACTACAGGCTTGGGTGCTGAACCCATGCCCTCTCAGAGCCAGATGTGAATGCCAAACCTCAAGATTTAATCAGCGTTAGAGACTTTCAGACAATAATTCCAACACGTGGAAATTGCAAGTTGTTTATGTAAACACAGCCATAGTGTATCTCTTTTCAGAGAGGCAGTATCCAGGATTTAAAAAATCTTCTGAAGTCAGAAAAAAAAGCTTATGTGCAACCTCAGGAACTCATTTGGTTGTCAACAGCAAGTCAGGCTTCCTGATGCCAAAGTGCAGTCCCTCTCTATACCAAGAAGGGAGCTCCCAGCTGACATCATGAAATACAGCAAACTGTATGCATCTGAAAGATTGGAGTTTTCCCAAAGAAATTGTTCCTTTCACAGAAGGAAGAGCTATTGTCTGCTGTAGGGGAAATCTGAGACTCCTAAACATACCAAATCCATCCAGCATAGACTAATTATTTGTAACGCCATGGACTTTAGCTGAAATTATGAATGACTTCAGCTCCTCATTCAAAGAATCCAAATTGTGTCTACCTGTCTACCTAAGCTTCTGCAACAGCCACGGGAGGTCTGAATGACTCAGTCAATGGAGTCAGGGTAGTTCAGCTAAGCAAATGAGTTTACCTTCTAACAATATGAATGTTCTCTCTCAACTCCATTCCCTGTTGACTAAACTTCCATTGACTCTAGTGGAAGCTTAGACATGTAGCTCACATAGAGTTATCTGTATTGCATTCACCTAAATTTAGGCATCCCTATCAGCAGTTAAATCCCCCTCTATAAGGCTTATTAGGTCAGACTCATCTAGATAGGTGAGTGGCCTTCTGTTCTGCATGCATTACCTCAGTGCAGAACTTCTTGTGTTGTCAAGACTGAACATTGAGGTGACAGGTCTGAAAATAGAATAAATTGCTTTAGAATATGTTTTATATAGATGAAAATGCATTTGAAATTTCAGAGTCCTGAGAACCAAAATTAAGTGTCTGAAAGGACACCTGAATGCACCATCCAAAGAATATGATCCTGAAATTGCAGTCATTAAAATAACGGGGCTGATTGCCACCAAAACTTACCAGAGAAGCTGAACTAGACCAAAGTTAAGGGCCATTCAACCTCACACACAGTTTTCAATGTAGACAGTCCAAAAGAAGGTGACCCTTCCCTTCTGTGCCATCACAACTTCAGCAATCAATAACCACTTGGTACTTTGTGTGCTGAAGAGTGCATCCAGACAACTGTGTAGCACCTCTGTGGGCTCTCTCCTCCATGAAGTAATTCAAACCCTTTTGGAATCTCTTCCTGTTGTGGATGTCCTCAACACACACTTCTTCAGGATGAGAAATTCAGGACCTACTGCTGTAGCACTAAGATCCACAATTGAAATATGCTCTGTGTAAAATCTTTGCATTCCCTTGATTTTCTTCCAATGTGTTTCTCAGAGGTGCTGCCTTGTTCTAGCATCAGGTGAAATAGTGAACTGCCTTTCCCCACTCACCTTCTCCATCACTTTTCAGATTTTATAGACATCTATTGTAATTTGTCTCTGGCAGAACAAATGTTGTTTATAATAGCTGCAAATATTTGAAAAGACACCAGTTTATATGATTATCAACTCTAGGAACCCAAGCAAGAGCTCACTGTAGGAAGACAACCCTAATGAATATAAAATACCTAGGGGGGGAAAAAAATCACCTTCAGAGATTTAATGCTGGATTTTGTCCCAATAAAATCCTTTGTTTTGGTCAGACATTTTTAGTACATGAGTTGTTGGTTCCTGTGAAACAAGACGGAGGTTGACTGGAGTCTCTTTCTCCACTTGTTTTAGTTCTCACATGAGATCCAAGGTATGAAATCCTTACCTGTTCACAAAGCTCCATCAAAGCTGAATGCATTATTAGTGGTATCCTTAGTTTGCACTTCTAGGGAATGAAGAAATGAGAAATACTTATAAATGCATATTGCAAACCGCTAGTTTAGATAAAGCTTGTATGCAATTCACAGTAACTTAAAACCTTAACAGGTTTCAGTCACCAGAGGATATTATGTTTAATAGCAAATTTTAATACAGCCATAATAAAATGCAGAACCCTAAACATCATTAACTTGCAGTTCTAGACAGAAGGTGTACATGTCTTGGTTCATATCCTGAGGAAGGTCTACTTATGTTAGGTTATTTTGGTAGATAAATGTGCTTTTCAGTGATAAGGAGAAGACACACTATTTCCATTGTTTTATTATTCATACATTACTTAATGCAAACTGGGAAAACTAACTAGACAGATTTCAGTTGGATTTTACAGTAAATACTTTCAATGCATTTAATAGATCTACTGAGCAGTACTTACAAGAGATAATTTCAGCAGTTAACAGGAATATAGACTGAAAAATTGAGTGCATATTACTGAGAGAAAGATTGGAAACTGATAGATGAGCATGAGAAATTAGTGCCAATAAATGCAGCATAAATCACAGCTCAGTCTCCTGTAGAACACAGATTTTTCATCATCTCTGAAGAGAAACTCTAGATCTAAAATTCTGTGTTCTGGCATAGAAGCCCTGTTTATCCTACATGGCTCCTGTCTCTGTGTGTATGTCCAATCTATCACTGAATCACAGCTTTTCACTGAACCTATTCTTTTGGGACATGGTATATTGTATGATAAATTTTGGGTGGGGTGGGAAATGAACCATTTAAAAGAAATTAGCTTGCTCAAGCACCTGCCTTTCTTACAGTTTTTTGAAGCATGCCCTGGTCTGGAAAAAGCTCCTGGTTCAATGTCTCACATATACAATTAAATTAAAATACTTAATTGTGCAGAGCATTAGTCAGTGCTGATCTCCTGGGGAAACAGGAACTTTATGAATGATGTCTGCTTCCCACTGTGAGGAGTAAAATTACAGTGTTTAAAGAATAAATGTGTTAAGCACCTAAGGCTGTTTAGAGAACTCTGAGATACCATAATAGATTATCATGGTATTGTGAAGAAGAGTTTTGTAAAGCAAAGTATTTCGTTTGGAAGCTAAAAGAAAGAAATTGTGAAATAAAATGGGACAAAGTATTTATTTTTTTTATTTGCTAGTAAGCAATTTGCTAATTTAGAAGGGGAAAGTGGTCTTGTTGAACTATGCTGATTAAAAAAAACCTGGGAATAAGAGTCTAGCTATATTTTGGAGGGAAAAATGAAAGCACGTTTGCGAACGCACCCTATGCATCACAAAAGCATGCTGATGAGTGTCAGCCCATGAACACTCTAACCCAAGTAAAGTGTGCTACCAAGTGCCAGAGGCCACAAAATGTGATACTAGAGTGAACCCGTGGTCTGTAAGCACAGGAATATGAATTTTCTGATTAGATTAGGACACAAGTACTTTGGGCTCAGGCAGGTAATCTAAGCGTGCACCTGTACACCACTTAACAGGCAAAGGGGCTCTGCCTGCTCTTGGGACTGGAGCCAACACACAGCTTTAGTTGGAAAGGCAGGGAATCACTCTGGCAGAACCCTGAGCCAGGGCATGGGTGCCTCCTTCCTGTCCCCAGTGGATGGGGGTCTGGTTTTCCTGGTGTCAGAGGACAGAGGAGCACAAGTTATTTACCCAGACCTGGCTTGTTGTGGTTCTGGCTCCTCCTGGGGAATAGCCTAGTGCACAGGTACCTGCCCAGGAAATAATCTGCTTTTGAGCCCCAACAAGGCAAAGATAGAAAACAGTAAATGCAAGGAAGGTTTCAGAATCATGCTGGTCTTTGGTTTTGCTCCATCTTTAGTTTATAGGCCTGCCAGCCTGCAGCCCTGATAGTGCTTATTGCATATTGCAGACCTGATTCATTCCTGGGTCCATCCTTGAACAGAGCACTACTGATGGCAGCATCATTGACATTTCCAGTGACAGCCATGCATGTGCCTGCCATAGAGCCTTGGGGCAATCCAAACTTGGCCATTTGAAAATGTTGGCATTTTCTTACTGGGAGAAAGAGAGGAAAAGGTTTTCACTGCTTTGTTTTAAATGTCCAAGTGACACTACTGGGAACAAGGTGGTGTCTCAAGAAAAAAGAAATCAGAAAACCCACATTTATCATCCCACTTCAAGCCTACTTTAAACAATGTTGAGGGCAATGTCTCTATCAGTAGGGATCAAGCAAGACAACTGTGCAACCACACCTGTGCTTTCTGTTAATTCCCACTTTTACCTGCGAGTCAGGAAAAGTGAAAAAATACTAATTTAAAAAAACCCCCTGCTTGTATAAACATTTTTCTGTAAATATTGTATCAGTTTATTTTGTTTTTACTTGTGGAACATGATTTGAAGAAGTAAGGGCAGTAGAGGAAGGAGGGAGAGAGGGGGAATGTACCTGTAGTTTTCAAAAAAAAGTATCATGAATTTTTCCATAAGGCAGTTTTAAGCTTTAAGTGCCTTGGCAAATCTGTAATGTGATTTTCCATGTGGTGTGCAAAATGTCATCCAAGTTTAAATCTGTAATATTACTTTAATCTCCAAAAATTAAATAGTAATGTTTGTCTTTACTGTGTTTGATCCAATCCTGCACTCTTTTCCAGAATTGGTTCCTACTAATTTTGGTGATCTGGGCCCAGTAAAGCACATTTCACTTATCAGTTTATTTACAGCTTGGATCTGTCATTGCCATTAGGTTTCTAGGATACACATTTCACACACATACAGCACATAGAGAACATGTACTTGTAGATATACTTTCATTGAATATGATAATGTAAGGATCATTATCCTACCTAAAGAAATGCATTTGAATTGCATACGTCTCAAGCTACTCTCCAAACACCAGATAAATACCTTCCAAAAATAGCATCACTCATTTTTCACAGCAGGTGTCATTCATCAGGTAGGAGGCTGCATCTAAACGTGTTAGTAATAATAATTCAGTTTGGTATGTGACTCCAGCTCATTACCAGCAGCCCCAGGCACTGGAGGCTAGTGAAGTCACTAGAGCAGTGCAGAAATACTTAATCCTATAGCAAATATTTAGTCCTATGACATGAATATTACACAAATATTGATCCTGTACATTAAAAAGACTCAGAAGAACCTGGCCTTTTTCCTTCAGCTGTCTGATGTGTCTCGCTGTTTGCTCACCTCCATGGTCCTGTTTGCACCAGCTCCAGGCTGCTCACCCTACCTGATCTGGAAGGTGGTGGTGGGCACAGGAAAGGGGGAGAGGAGGAACCAGATCCTACCTCTCCACAGGCAGGACCCATGGCTATGACTGCAGCTCTCCCTGTGAAGAAAGAACATTGCAGGTGTGGGATGGTCCAGTCCTCCATGCTCCTCCTCTCTCTCCTGTGGGATCTGCTCCCAGGTGGCAGCCCCAAAGTGACTTTTTTTGAGGTGGGAATGATGCCCTGTTGCTGCTTGACATGCCTTGGGCACCTTGCTGCATTGCCAGGGAACACACACTGCCATGATTGCTGTCACCATGAGAACACGGTGCTTGGTGTCCCCCAATTGCCATGCCACCACGGTGGCAGAGGATCCCTGCCAAAGCCATTTTTGGCAACCCCCACTACCTGGGCAGTGCCACCACAACTAGCAGAACTGCTGATGAGCAGTGCCACAGTGCAAAGGCCAGTTAGGAGTCTGCAGGAAATCTTGCTGCATGTTTCTGCCTAATTTGTCATATTTACACTAGGCCTGACAGAAAGCCACTGAGGGGACAGGAGCGTTTCCAGTGGCCTTTAATAGGTTGCTTGCCCTGGGACACCAGTAATGACAGCCCCATTTGTGCAAGCAGTGAAAGGGCTCTCCTCAGGCCCCACCAGACACCAGAGCCTGTTGACTTTAATTAGATTTCATGGCACACTTGGCTTGGTCCTGCGGCAATTGTTCAGCCTTTACTTATATGCGCTGGCTAAATGGGAATGTCCTCCTAGGCAGCAGTTCACAGGGATCCCAGGATATGATGAGACCTGTCTACGGTGCCTTGTACCTCTTTTCAGAGCAATATGCTAAAGATTAATTTTTTTAGCAGCATAAGAGTGATAAGCAATTGTTTTTCTGTTTATTAGTATTCACTATTGTTACAGAAGTGTTTCCAAATCTTGCTTAGGTATGGTGTGTTTGTGTTGCTGCATAACACAAACAGCAGGAACACATATCATCCTCCCACTAAGACACCTGCTGGTTTTAGTTTGAAATCTCAGTTACAGGCACAAGGCAAATGCTCAGGTGATAAGCCCCAGGTGTGTACAGTCACCTGTAGGTGGTGAGTCACATGAGGAAGGGGCTTCACTCCATCCTGGTCTCTTCCTCTAGGGATGCAGAGCAGCTTTGGTGCTTGTCTGCTGCTGAGGGGAAGGAAGGCTGTCCTTTGCACCTAAAGTCACTGAGCAAGTGGTGGAATTACTGTCCCTGCTGTGTCCCACCACCTGACTTCTCCAACTGGGAAGCGTGGAGGAGAGGGTTAGGGCTGGATCCCTGCCTTGCAGGAGGAACGAGACACCTGCTGAGGCTATGCAGCCATCCCAAAGACACCTTTGCCCTCATTCACACCTACAGATCACAGACCTAGAGAAAAACTTCCTCAATAAGTCATGAGGCTTTTTCCTCCCCCAGGGTCCCAGGAAATATAAACAAGATCACACCAGCTCTCCTGACATTCCTGTTCTTGGATCTTCTGGAAACAGAGATAAATTCCCCAACAACCCTTGGGGAGTCAGAAAAGGAGTTCTCAGGCTTTGATCATTTCCTTGAGGGGAAAAAATGTAGAGAAATGGAAAAAAAAAAGTGTGCAATGCTGAAGGGACGAGGGAAGGGTGAGAAGAGGAAGAAGCTATGGTGAGGAGAGAACAAGGAAAGGTGAAGAGTGGAAGGGATGGAAAACAGAGAACAAAGGGGAGAAACCCTGAACATTTGAAAGAGCAGGTAAATGACGGAGCAAGCTGAGATGGGAAAGAGAAGAGGAGCACTAACTTAAGAGAGACATGTAACAAAGGGAAGAAAAAGAGAGTCTTAGCAATGTATTAAATGGGGAAAAAAATAGGTGAGGAGCTAAAGAAAGAGAAGACTTCCTTGTTGAGAAAGAGAGGTGAGAGCAGGCTGATTCTAAGGGCGGAAAGTACTGAAATCTGAAGAAATACATTACAAGCTAGACACACAAAAGCAGAGGCATAAACGGTAATAGAGAGCAAAAGAAAATGAAGTGAAGAAGGAAGCAGGTGGAACGAAAGGAAACAGTGCATGTAACATAGTTTTAAAATATTAAACATAGAAGTTGGATTAAAAAATATTGCTGAGCTCATTTCTCTCTTTAGAACTGTACAGTATGAAGTGAAACATATGTACAGTCTGGCATTGCTGTTCAAATCCACATTTAATGGGTACAGATAATAAAGCTGGTGACCGTTTAAGAGCAAATGCCATTAGAAATGATGACCTGTAATCCACCGTAAACTCTTACCCTCTGCTTACACAAACAGACCTGGGTACTTGAAATGAAAAGAGACTTTTTTTTTTTCTTCTTTTCATGTGGAGACCATTGGCCTCCTGGCCAAATTTCACTTTCCAAATGACAAATGGTTAAGACACTGGGCCACAGGGTCTGTCTAGAAAGAAAACAGCTTTATTTCCTATCTCCACTATTAGGAGATGCAGTAGTCTATTCTGTTTACTACCAGTGAATGGCATGTGGAGGATTACTGAACGAATTGGCAGAGGGTAGTTTCTTTTTCAAGCGATAAGGTGATGTGGAAGAGCTGCTTGTTGCCAGCACAGCCTCCAGCCAGCTTCCTGGAAGGCTCCTTGCTCCTCCTTTACAAGCCCAGGACCAGAATTGTACGCTGTGCTGAGTGGGGAAAGGAACAAGCCAAGCATTTCAAGGTACCCAATGCTGTGTTACCTGGCATGATCTGAGCACTGTGCGTGCAGAGGCTGTGACTTATACATTTATGAGAGATGGGCAAGGGCATGTGATGGTTACAATCCTGGTGAGTGAGAAATACAGCACCTTTCCTCCTGCAAGGAGAGAATTGCCAACCCCAAAAGGAGAAGCCAACACCATAGTCTAAGCAGTGTCCTGCTCTACCCTGCAGAAAATGTCCTCAGAAAACAGTGTGGGATGCCCCTTCTGAGTGCTGTGCTGGGCTGTGGGGCTGGAGGTCAGCTGCAAACTCAGGTTTTCAAACATGTGCTAACACAAAGAAAATGTAGTGCAAAAAGCAGAATGCCTTTATGCAGGTCCTGTGATTTTTAACCACTCCTCCCAAGCTCACCAAACTGCTGCAGCTCCTTATGCAGTAACCAAATATGATCACATTGCTTGGCAACATTTTCCTTCTAGAATCAACTCTTCTACAGTCACCTCTGCCTCTATCCTTCCCTCCTTCTCCCATTTAAAAACATCACCCACAGTCTGGCTCCCCATCTCTCATCAGAACAAAAAGCACGTGACCTCTCCACAGTTTACCATGCATGCCGCAGAGCAGGTCCCAATTAAAAATCTAATTTTAATGTTGTTTTAATCATCACTGGACTTGTGAGTCGATGGAAAGAGATTGTAACAAGGATGGACAAAAGACATAGAAATCCACAAGAAAAACTAATGATGAATCATCATTTGAAGGGTGAGTCATGCCTGGGTGCATGCATATGTCAAATAGGAGACTGGCATAGTTGCACTTGATTAACCCAAATCTGCTTTGTTTAAGTCTTCTCTTGCAGCTCTGCATTTAAGGAAACAGTACCAAAAAGCAGTTGTTTGTACAGTGATTTTATTTCCTATCTATGGGAAAATTTTGGTGGATCCCAGCAGACAAGCCATGGCTGGAAGAGGTATCCAGTCTCACTGCTAGTCCCAAGACAGGGTCGGTTCCACTCTAATTCTTTTTAATAGAGGTTTGTATGGTCTGCTCTTTAAATTTGCTGGAGTTGGAGATTCAGACCATCCCCATCCACCACTGTAGACTGAAACCTCTCACAACCATCATTGGATTTACAAGGAGAGGAGCAGCTATCTTTTAACAGGGGCAATTTCAGGACCACACAAGCAACCATCCTGCTTTCAGTGGCCCCCTGCTCTCCCTGGGACCCCTCACCAGTGACAGGGGGCTGCACAGCAAGCAATCTGTGCTTCTGCATGGATGTCCCTGATGGCTGCCCAACAACTGGTGCTGATGTGAGGGATGGGGCAGGGGTGCACAGCCACACCAGCAGCAGCACAGGGTTGGGTCAGTGTGGAGTGATGGAGAAGCTGAGCCCCAGGCTATCAGCCATCGTGTGGATCTCCAGCTGCACTTTGACAAGAATGTTGAACTTACACAAGTCGGAAGTGATGCTGAGTGAGGTGATGGTGGGGCTGAGGCTGCTGCTGGCAAGGCTGCCCAGCGTCCCCAAAGGTTGGCTGTTGCCCTCAGGCACTGTTCTGCTCTGCAGTGAGGCTGATCTGCTGTCAGCATCCCTGCCAGCAGCAGGGCTACCTCGTGGTGGCCCTCAGAGGTGGGCTGAGCACTTGGCTGTGTCCCTGTGCTCATGTGACACAGCAGTTGGGCTGCACAAGCCCATTTACTGTTGCAGTGCTGTTCTGTTCAGCTGGCTGCTGGGCTGCTGGCATCACCAAAGCTCTGCCAGCATTCATCTCAAGTGCTACCAAAAAAACCACCCAAACCCTATTATGCTTGTTTCTATGTTTTTGGATAGTAGGAGGGAAGATATGCTTCATGACAGCAGAAATTGTGTGGCAGCCTTCTATGATTGGCATTCAGAGTTTTCTAGCAAATAGAATGTATTCACTTCTTATATAGGAAAATACTTGTATATTAACAGTTAAGGATCCAGGGTCATTTTCTGCACTGATGCAGAAGGATTTCGGTTTTGAAGCTTATTTAGAAAAGGATCCAGTGCTGGTAAATGCATCAAATTTTGCTAGGCAACCAGGTGGTTGAGAGAATTCCTGATTTTTAGTCAAGTGCTGAGCAGCACAAACACAGAGATAATGCCGTGTAACTCTTGCAAGCATTTAGCCATTGGCAAACAGCTGCCTACCAGTCTCTTTATGAGATTTATTTCTCTCGCATGGTTTTGTCAAGGAAACAGTAGTTATTGATAACATTCAGAAACACAGAGGTGCTATTTAATACTTGCGATAGTGAATACGCCAAAAATCCACTGTAGAAAATAAGCTTGTGTGAACATTTGACTTTTAAAATAATTTTATAGATTATATGTGCCTAGTGTTTATAATTCAGGGAATATTTATTTGCAAGTAACATCAGCCCGAGTATCCCTAGAGCTATAGGCTTTGTGGTTTTCTGATCTCTTACCCTAACCCTAGCGGCAGCTTGGGGCTGTGGCTGAGGTCCTCAGTGCCTTGAATGACCCAGATTGGAAATTATGTGTACATAGCAATGTTGGTACTGTGCCGTGCTCCCTTTGATGTGCTTTTTCCAGCTCTAGAGCTGTAGGCTGTGTGGTTCTCTGCCCCCTAACCCTAACCCTTGTGCTAGCTTGAGTCTGAGGTGTCCAATGTAATGGGTGGTCCAGATAAGAATGGTGTGGAGGCAGCAATGTTGATGCTTCCTTTGACATGACTTTTTCAGCTACTGTGGAAAACTTTTTTATTTTATCCAAATCTCTGTTCTAACAGGCATTTCACACAGCATTCATACTGTGGGTTGCAGCAACATCACTCATCTTCCTGCAGGCAAAATTCTGTTTTGTTTTGACAGTCATTCCTGATGCTTTTTCCTTTAAAAAAAAAAAAAATATATATATATAAAGAAAAGGGGCAACTTAACCAAGATAAGGCTTGGGGCAGTCATGGGAAGGAAACAAAATTGGCAAAATTGGAATGCAGTTTGCCCTGGCGAGGCATTTGTGCTTTTCCTCTTTCCAAGCAGAGCTGGATCATCAGTCCACAAAGGGTCAAGATGGGCAGCCAGTGACAGTGTCTCTCTAAAATTGAAGTACCTCATTTTTTGCCTCAAAACAAAAGCACTACCTACAGTCCTGAGCATGTGGGAAAACCACTCCTGACAGTTGAACACAGTTGCAGCATGCTGCAGCTCTGGTACTTGCTAATTCCTTTTGGAAGGGAGAAAGGGGACACTGGGAAAATTACCCTTGAAAATTTATTTCAGCACATCAGAGAAAGCTCCATCCCCTCTCACCTGCACAATTCCAGCAGATTCACCCTGTGAGAGGCAGCTGGAGGCCATGTACCAGGCGAGATCCGTGCTGCATCATAACATTTTGCCTTAATTTTGGCTCACTGCCACAAAAGCACCCCTATGAATCCATCCCTACAGGCTCGGCAGGCAGCGCACGGCTTAACGCCATATTAAATTGCCTCTTTCATTCTGCGCAGCACCGCACAGCAGTATTGGCACAGAGAGGGAAACGTAAAAACATATCACAGGAGTCACGGCAGATTGTGTACTGCAAACTTGCTCTCTCCATTAGGGTAGCTTTATAAGGGCTGATTGGTTCCTCTAGGGAGAAAGATGGGATTTGGCACTACAGTGCTCAAGTGCTTTCTCAATAACAGAAAAAAAAAATCTATTATGGTCAACTCTTATATCAGGGCTAGTACTGAACTTGCCTTTAAATTATGAAACTGCATTTCAGGGTTTTACTTCTTTGCTGCTTGTATTTTCCTCTGTAGGGATGCTGTTGCATTTGGGAATTTCCATATGTGTTTGGGGTGTGGACCGACTGATCAAATCTAATTTCTGCTCAAATTTATAGTGAGCTTTTCGCTCCATCCAAAATAACCCAGATTTAATAGCAAGAATATTAGAGTCCCTCAAACGCATACTTTTTCCTCTGACTCACAAGTAAAGAGCAGTCTTTAGGCACATCCTAAGGACACTAGTGTACATCATCAAACAGCCCCAAACCTGACAGAATGGTGTCAGTTCAGCTGAGGGAACAGCCTGCTCTTGCTAAGCTCACAGCAGGGAGGAGAAGGGATTGTGGCAGGTCACTGTTTTCACACCTAAGCAAGGATTTTCTGGGCGCTTCAAAGCTTGGGCGCATTCCCTCTGTACTCCCGATTATTCCTGGGTTAATTTCCCCAAATAGGCACCACAGAGTTGCAGACCCCCCCCGGCTCTGCACACCACCAGGCAGAGCAAACAAGGAGAGGAGGAAGGAGGAATTACCCTGGTGATCCTTTCTGTGATTCCCCAGCAGCTGCAGTCCTCAGCTGACCCCGGCGGGGAGAGACTGTGAGAGTTACACTGGATTACAGATCCCAGCTGCTCTTAACCCGGGGGCAGCCGCAACTGCCTTGGCCAATGGTGCAGCAGGAACTGCCTGCATGCATGGCTTCATTGCACCCAGGCGGTTATTTATACAATCCTCCCGAGTTCCCTTTTTCTTTCTTTTATCCCTGCAAATCCTTAGTATGTCATTGTGTGACAATAATATCATTGCCACTAATCTTGAGACAGTTTGATTCTTACGTTTTTAAATTGAGGTGGGTGGCTTGTCCTGGGACGCCCCACAGCTCAGCAGAGCAAGGAGTCTGGATCCTAATGGAAGCTGATGGTTCTTTCATCATCTCCTTCTTTAAAAGGTCCTTCCCACATCTTTTGCTACTGACTGGTACAAAATGAGAGGATGGAATCAGCATATCTGGTCACCAGGATAGTTCCCAGTGGTGGAGAAACTGTCTTGAAGAGCAGGAGTGTTGCACTGAAGTGGATTATCTGACAGTAACTGTGACCTTGTACCTTTTTCTATTTGGATCTGCCTGGGAATTCACACCCCTTGTGCATAGTGCATTTTTACTTCATTCAGGGGAAAATGGATGCATTTCTCCTAGTCAATTTTGGAATATTTATATTTTATATTTGGTCTTCAAGGGAAAAATATTTGTACCACCCACATCACTTCTGTCCTGGTAGCTTGTTGTTCTGTATATAGCTTTATTATATAGGGATATACATCACAATCACTTACATCTGTAATTTTTACCCCTCACAGCCCTCCATCACTGCAGCCAGGCATGCCTAGAGCTGCCGTGGAAGAGCAAGGTAGTATTGGGAGGATCCAGAAACAGGAAATCTCCTCTGCCTTCTCCCTTATGCCTGTCCTAAAGCAGCCCTGGCTGTGTATTCAATGCACTGGGGACACTTTGGGGTCTCTATCTGACACTGACACTCATTTTTGCTTTTGCAGCATAAGGCTACAAAGTGCTCATGGCAGCAGATTTCCTAACCTACATGGTTTTTCCTCCCATGACAGAGGGTTTTGGGCTGCCTCGAGTGGGAAACTCCCACACAAACTCCGCAGGCTAGGGGGAACTGGGGAAGAATGTAGAGCCCTCAAAACCAGCAGGATTTGGTAGAAAATTTGGGTATGGCCTCTTCCTTCAGCTGAAGTCCCTTGAGGGGGATATTTTGGCTGTTTTTGAAGCAGTCCTAATAAAAACAAGGTTGGAGTGGGTTTTTTGGTTTTATTTTTGTGGTTTTGTTTTGTTTTGGTAGTTTTGTTTTGTTTGTTTGTTGATTTGTTTGTTGATTTGTTTCTTCGTTGCTGCTGAGCCATCAAAGTACATTTTACTCTGCCCACATAGAGTCCTTCTAAAAATCTAATGTTTGTATAATACATAGTTGTACTTAGACCTGTTATTAGTCCACAGTTTTTTTTCAGAGATCTCTGTTGCAAGTTTCATTACCATAGACCTGAATCTAGTCCATATAAAATGAATGGAAAATATCCATTAAATCAATTCTAAATTAAATTATTTTCTATAGTTATTGAACATATTCTTTTTAAAAAGAATCTCTGAATTCTATGAGAGATGATTGGGTCTGGGAATGAGCACTGCTGTTTAACACTCTTGCTTTATTCCAGAGATCTACCTAATATGTAAAAAATTAACAAGTGAAGTGTTTTGCTTCTGGGCTTCTGTTATCATTCTGTTTGTCTTCTGTGGATGCTACTGATCATCACACCACAAAATTTCTGGAAAGAACAAGAGAGGCCAAGTTTTCAACGATGACTTTTGCTTTCCTTTCTTTAAGAAAGGCCTAATCCATACAATGTGGAAAACTAAGAATCCAGATGCTCAGGGCAGCATTTAAGCACATGCTTGTCTTGAGGCTGCAGCTATGAATGGACATGAGCAAAGTTATGGGGTTTTGCTGAGCCACAGCCTAAATTGTCCAGCATACCTTTTGCTCCTGTGCTTATCTAAGTCGTTCCAAACCTTATTGACTGATCAAAATCTTTGTGTGGTGAATTTATGTAGCTGAAAATGCCATATTAGAAATCACCAAGGCTGACAGTCTTTAATTCCTAAGAATATGGGCCAGGTCCATGCTCTGGCTGTGGGAAGCGAGGAGGGGAGAGCACTGCAGACCTGACATGACCTGCCAGCAAGCAGAGGATAGGCTGGCTCTGTGCAAATCACTCCTTCCAAGTGCCATAAAGTCATGGTGCTTATATGGGTCAGAAACCTTGAGCTGGTGTATTTCTGCCAGTATACGCTAGAGCAGTCTGACATGTGAACACCCTTACGTTATCAGCAGTGGGTAGGAAAAAAATAAGCCATTTTCTCTCCAAAGGCAGTAAAATGCCCTGTGGCCCTAGCTCCTTATGCAACCCTTAAGAACAGACCACAGTTTCACAAATTTGTGAATTAGGTTACCTGATGTCAGAAACAGGAACTCCTACATAATACCCTCATAAATACCCACAGGACAGAAATGAGTCTGCTGTTCCAACACTTTCTGTTAAATAAAATCCGTCCCTGCTTTGGTTAATACACTGGATATTTAAAACTTCTTATTCTTAATCTGTGCTTGTGTGTTAGAGGAGTAGTAGCCAACTCCAGATGACAGGACAGATGGAGTTTTACAGTGCATAAAAAAATTGGGTTCTCGATAATAAGTCATATGTTGCACTTGCACATTCTTCTACAGAATTAAGATATTTCCTTTAACAATTAACACAAATGGAAGAGAATTGGCACCACAGCATTTTGACATAGCTCTAATAAAACTACAGAGCCGAAACTATGAAACTTGCACATTCTTCCCATAGGACACTACCCAGAAAAACAGATTTAAAGACACATGGTATGCTCATCGGGATATACTGCAGCAGAAATTGCTCCTCTTTCTGGGTCAGAAAGGATTCTTTCAATAAAGAAGGCCACTCTTCTCTTGCTCTGCACAACGCACAATGGGCTCTGAGACAACTGGGTTGACTCAACTTTCAAATGCAGGCCTCTCCAAAGATGTGCAATAGGAAAAAGAGTGTGAAACTTGAATTCCCTCCATCTTTGCCACATTTTGCAACCAGCATTGGAGATCACCTTTACCTCATAGCCTTCTAGTTGGTCCCTCTTCCAAATCATACAGAGATGAGATTATCAGTTCCCAGGAAACAGGACATACTCTCTCCACACCTGGAGCTGCGATGTGTGATGTTGAGTTTCAGATCTAGATAATGACTGAAACCCCTTGCAAAGACTATCTAAAGATTCCAGCAAAGACACTGAAGGCAGGTTTTCAGTATCATCCAATATAGGTCTGGCAGCCACTGAGCTAGCCCTCAAGCCAAACCACACTCATTCTTTAAATCTGTATCTTCTCTTTACAAGGAAGTTGTTTCCTTGGTGATCACCATGACCCAGAGATTCCACTCATGTTTGCAACAAGAAAAAGAAAAGAGAAAAAAGCTAATACAGAGAGAAGGGTTTGCTAAAATGGCTTTCATCTCCTTACTAACTGCAGTGGTTATCCAGAAATGAGTTTTTACCTTCCTACCTTCTGATTAAAAATATTTTGTGTAATAACAATATCTTCTGGAGAGTGATACTGCAACCACAGGACATTGTATTATTAAGTGAAGGAGGAGCCTGGTCAGATCCTGAAACTGAAATCTCCACACTGTCCTCACCTTCGCTGAGACCTTTACTCTGACACAGCCTTCCTTGTGAGCATTTTCAGGAGCAGAGGTGGCAGTCCCAGGCCAGCCCGAGGGAACCGTTGCTCTGTGTATTGGCACAACCTCTGCTGCCTGAACAGCACTCACTCCATGTATAAATCTCCAGTGGGTGAAGTCTGCAGTCCAGCATGAGTATTTCTGCTTACCTGGAGATAAATCCCCTCTGTCCCTTGACAAAATATATTCAGCCTCATGATAGCCACAGAAGCAGAAAACTTTCCCTGGAAACTCTTTCTCATAAAATGCCTCAGAGTTCAACCAAGTGCTACACTGATCACTCTGCTGATGAGCTCAGAGCAATCAAGCACAGCGAGTAAAGGGCTTGCAGCTTCTCAGAGAAGACCTTCAGCATCATGAAGATCTGAGTGTGATGCTCTTTCCCGTAAGTCCATAACTAAACGATGCTGGAGTATATGATTTTCTTTCTGTTTGTACTGATACTTAAGGCTTAATCACTCCGTCTGATGGCACTAGGTTACGTCATTTCCTCCCTGTTAAATTTGCATAAACTAGCAGGCTAACAGGTGTTGTCAGGAGAATCAGTGGCTGGGGAATCATCCCCACACTACATCTGTTGGTCTGAGCTGTGAAGAGGCCAGTTAATGATGTAGATGGCTGGGAAGGAACGCCAGGAAGGCATGGAGAGAAAACACCTCTGGAGTACCCCTGGAGTTAATTTCCTAAGGCACCCCATGCAATGGCTCCATCCAGCCAACCTTTTATATATTTATTTCTTTTCCTCAAGAACCTTGTAGCACAACTCAGCCCTAAGGGCAATACTCATGCCTGTGTTTGAAAAAAGTCTTTGCTAATAATCTCCACTCAAGCGAGGAATGAGTACATCTTATGATATACCCTCCTGTAGGGCTGAATACTGAGTTTCAGGTAGCCAGATGCTAGATCTCACACAATCTCAACAGACTGCAGTGGGAAAGCATGAAACCTTTCAAAAAAAAAAAGGATCTGTAATTTTTCTTGCATTTTTTTCCCTTCGGAATGGGCTGAAAAGAATCCTCTCTTTGGAGTCTTCCTTTTAGAATTTTTTGGGGTTTTTTTTACTACAAATATGTATTTTGATTGTGATAATTCAGAGGTGAGGACAGAGATTTTCAGTACCTAAGGGTTACCAGGTGTGGGTTAATTGTGCTTTTCACCTTATCGAGCAGTTTTTGAGTAATTCTAGTGAATATCTGGTTTTCCATGGCTTTGACTGGCTGCCTTTTCTAACTGAATCATACTTAGACTTCCTGTCATCTCTGAATATGTCTATTTTGGTGGTAAAATGCAAGTGACTATATTTATTTGTAGAAGAAGTAGGTCAGGATAAAAATTGTTAGGTGGACATTAGAATTGAACCATTGGAAGAACTTGTTGGTCTCTTTTCCTAGCATTTTTGAGCTTTTTAAACACTTCCAAATATTCTCTCCGTCTGCAAGCATTTTAATTTTCATTTGCAATATCATTATGAATTTGCTATTTATTTTTGCCTGTTTCTTGCAGAACCATGAACATCTGAGGAAGAATGATCAACAAAGATGGATTCTGATGGATTCTTAATGACTACTCCAATTGAGGGTGTATGAAATCTGTGCATTATTTTTTTTGCTCTTATGTAAAAATGATGGAGGATCACGCTGATGGTAAAGTGAGCCTCAGAAGTATAAGCACCTCCATAACAGACCACTATGGAAGCCTCTGCCATAGGAAAACTCCCTTTAAATCCACAGCGTAAGTGTTTCCATTAAATGGTAAACTCTGAGGGTTTCTGTTCCTTGTATAGGAACACTTCCCATTTCACTGCAGATATTGCATTATCTGTATGTGCTTTAAATCCCTCTTGAAATATGTATGTTTATATTTGCTGCTCTTTTTGCATCATCCTGGGCTCCCAGTGCCTGCACTGGTGTGTTGTACTGCACTTCTTGAGATGATGATGAATTTACCAGTGTGTCTCTCCTTTTTGAGATGGACTTTACCTGAATTCTTCTGGCCCAACAGCCATCTCCCTGGCAGCACCTCTGTAAGTTATGACAAAGTTATGGATCAGCTGAACTTTAACAGCATCATGTGCCTTGCAAAGAAGTTGTTAAGAAGTCATAAACCAGCAGGTAGATAACCTTCTGGGAGAGCAAATGAAATCTGAATGACAGTCTGGTCCCAAGCCCCTTCTTCCATATCAAATGAAAGAGTATAAAACTAGAAAAAAATCTTCTCCTGAAACTGTTTATATCACAGGTCTTTGCAGCCTTCAGAAAGCTCTGAAGGAAAATGGCATGTCCTTATACCAGTTCCCAGAAAAACGCCAGGGACATCTCCCCTACCATATCTGACCTCACCTGTCCTTTGACTATGCTCCGAAGGCAAACCTATCCTGATAGACTCCCAAGAGCACATTGTCTGATCTCCTTGATCTGATTTCTTCCTGAGGAACAAATTTACCTAGAAAGTGTGAATTTAAGGAAGCCCAGGAGTCTCTGTTCTGATGGGAGTCTGCCTGGTGACAGGTTTCTTCTAGTTTCACTGTTGCTGCTATAGATGTCCTCCTAGAAAATTAAAACAGTTTCATAGAGCCATAGAATCATCAGAGAATCACTGAATCACATTTGTTGGACAAAACCTTGGAGATTATTGAGTCCAACCGTTGACTGATCAACACCTTGTCATCCAGACCATGGCACTAAGTGCTACCTCCAGTCTTTCCTAAAACAGCTTCAGGGATGGTGACTGCACCACCTCTCTGGGCATTCCAATGTCTAATCACCCTTTCTGTGAAGAAATTCCTCCTGATGTCCTGCCCAAACGTTCCATGGTGCAGTTTGAGGCTGTGTCCTCTTGTCCTGTCACTGATAGCTTGGGAGAAGAACTCGACCCTCACCTGGCTACAACCTCCTTTCAGGTGGTTGTGGAGAGCAATAAGGCCACCTCATCTCCTTTTCCCCTGCCTAAACAACTCCAGTTCCCTCAGCTGCTCCTCACAGGACTTACCCTCTGGACCTTTCACCATCTCTGTTGCCATCTCTGGATGTGCTCCAGCCCCTCAATGTTTTCTTGCAGTGAGGGGCCCAAAACTGAACACAGGATTAGAGACGTGGCCCTGTTACTGCTGAGACCAGGGGGACAATCCCTGCCCTGGTCCTGCTGGCCACACTATTCCTGATACAGGCCAGGTCACCACTGGTCTTCTTGGCCACCTGGGCACAGCTGGCTCATGTTCACCTGCTGTTGACCAGCACACTCAGGTCCTTTTCCACTGGGCAGTTTTCCAGCCACTCTGCCTGTAGCACTGCGTGGGGTTGTTGTCACCCAAGTGCAGGATGTGGCACTTTGCCTTGTTGAACCTCACACTACTGGTCTCAGCCCATCTATCTGTCAGCCTATCTCAGAGTCTCCAGATCATTCTGCAGAGCCTTCCTGCCCTCCAGACGATGATCACAGATTGGTTTATGTTGGAAGGGACCTTAATGATCATTACATTTCAACCCGTTGTCCCTTCTCCCTTCCATGGACAGGGATGCCACCCATAACATCAGTCTCTGGACAGTTTTCCCAATTTCTGTTGGCTAATTGCTGAAGAAGTGAAATTTGCTTGTTTTGATGTTCGGAGCCCAAAAATATAGTGATCTAATGAGAATAACTGACACCAGGTGTAATGTTTTAATGGACACCAAGTATTATATTTTACTGTATTTGTTGTTAAAATTCTGTTCTCCCCATTTAGTGGGCAGAATGGTGAGAAACGAGTCACTGCATCCAATAGATCTTTTTGGTTAATTCATATTGAATGACAGAGTCCTTCAATTAGCCAGTGCTAGTTTGGAAATCAATTACTTGGAAAGGGGTATATAACATCTTGCCTAATGCACCCTGTCTAGTATCATCTGCTTACAGCCAGGTTCGAGCACTTTGCACTGTAGTAAATGTGCCACCCCATAAATAAAATTTTAGTGGATGGAAAAGGAATAAAGATGCATGAGCTTTGCTATAGTACTGATGGAAATATCAACAGGGCAGTAAAGAATTAAGATACAAATTTATCTGTTACTTTCCTAACACTGATTTGCAGACACATATGCACACAGGAGAATTGTATCTGTGACCTCTGCTTGACAATGATAATATGGTAGTAATTGACTTTTCACTATTGTGTAGCTATTAGAACAAAAATGGACATACTTTCAGGAGCAAATTTATCATCTGTTATAGCTCCGTCAGAAATTCTTTCAGGTATTTTCTACCTTAATTCAGCTCTGGGGCCTAATTCTTTTTGTAATTAGCAATTATGGTACATATTGAAAACTAGCACATAGAGTAGGCAAATTGATGTGAAACGAATGTGTATCGTTCACACCAAGTTTCTTGAAACCTACTATTTCTGTTTTTCTTTTTCATAAGATGGACAAGTGAGTCTACTTTAAATAAAATTACTCCTTGGCAACAGTGACCCAAGAGGTCTGCAAGTCTGCATAGCAAGCAATCTCGACAGCTTGATTATTTGTTATAAGAACAGCTCTGAAACATTTAATCTATAGAGCGTGTTATGATTTCAGCTGAGAAATTTCATCTTCAATATTCCTGACTAAACTAAAGTGAGAGGCGGGCAACTGCAAGTCACTCATTAGTACCCACACCATGGTTTAATCCTTGTTAGAGGAGAATAACAAATGTAGAAGGGTTCATTTTCCCCCTCGCACGGGAAATGCGATTCAAGAGTGTATTTTTTAGCCTGCTCAGAAGCATGCAAAAATAATGTTCATTAGCATTAGGGAAGATACAGATGCTGTGTGAGAAAAGAATATAGTGATGATCATTGATTCTGGCAGAAGACTTCAGGAGCTCTCTTTGAAGTCTGACAACAGGAATCTGTGCCCAGATTTGCCAGGCTTTAATCTGTGACAATTAAATTAGGGGATAATGAAAAAGATGGTGCTGTCTTCATTCTTAGTTGAATTAATGATTTCTGCATTGTGGGGAATGCTTACCTTTCTGGCTGGTCGTTACAGAAGTTCTATTCCATCAAACTTTGATTGTAATACTGGATTTAAAGCCCTCAAAGCACTTACAATTCTTCTTTCCTGGGACTCCGCTGTTACTTCTGCAGACCACCTAATGCACACTTCGTAAATGCTCCAGGGATTTATATTAATGTAACTAATCCAAGGATACATGAAAGAGACATGAGTTGCAGCCATCCTTGCACAGGGAGAAGGACCTGGCAGTCCAGGAGGTGCAGCCAGACATGCAGGGGGCAGCTTTTGGTGGTGGGGAGGGATGTTGGTGACATGATGTCACCCCTCTCCATCCCTGTACTGCCTTGCTCGTTTCTCTGTCATGTCTCTACACACTGAGCTTTGCTTCTGCCTAAAGCTACCCACAGTCAGTGCCTGCACATCTCCTGCATGCCTGCATTGCTCTTGTGGCTGAACCGGGTTCATGTGACCTGTTATAAAACCATGTTATTGTCTAGTTTAAAAATGATGTACTTTAAAAAATGCCCCAGAGCAGCTCAAATTTTTCCTTCTGGAGAACTCTTGAAAAAAGATTTACAACACTCCAATTTAAAAATCATGCAGTTTAGTAAAAAGAAATTACTATTTTCTTCAGCGACAGCTGGATAACATATTGCCAGAGGTACAGAACTAATAGTAATTTGGAGTTTATTAATATTTGTCCTCAATTTTTTATGCTTTTAACATTTCATCATATCCCAGGGCCTCACCTATGCCCCTCACACAATATTTACTTATCATTACAGTCAGCATTTAGAATGTGTGATGTGACAGCTAATATTTATATAAATGGTACAGTAAAGAATATAGTTCAAAGTTCCCTGAGTTGATCAAGAAATTTCTGTGTAAAATACAATGTGAACCTTGAAATTCCTGGAGAGAGGGTGAATGTTCCAGTGGCCAAGCATTTTGTTTCAAAAGGTCCGTTATACTTCACCTGCAAAGAAAAATCTGCCTATTTATCATTATTTCTTCTAAGTATGGAAGAAACCAAACATGTTTATTCTTGAATATAGAATGGCAAGTAATGTAAACTTGGAAAAGAAAGAGTTGCCTTACCTCAAGATGAATTGCTGCTGGGGGAAGGAGAGACACACCATTGCAGCTTTTTTAAGCTCCACATTTGGAAATGCATTCAACTTTATTAAGCTTTCAACATATTTTACATGTTTACTCCAGTTGTACTCTGTCTAGGCAGTATACATCTGTTATAACTCAGCCATCTGAACATCGGACATCTAAGTTTGACTTAGTCACCCAAACTCCCTTTCATAGTCAAAAGACAGAGGCAAGCACCTGTAGAGAGTGCTTCATCTCATCCTCATGCTGGGCTCTAGCACAAGGTCAGACCGACTGCCCCAGGGGAGTGGCAGGGCCTCATCAACCATTACAACATAAGCCCCGAGTGACCAGCTCTGCCTTAGATCTTTCAAACATCCTAAGTTAAGTGTGACAACTGCTTAAACAGAAAGGTCCCCCCAAGACTGTTGATGACAGAATACTCACACCCATTTACAGAGCAGAAGGTTTCAGGCCGGTTTGTGTAAAAAAGATGGAGTATGCAACACGCACCACATGTATATGAGTGACTTTTCTTGCCAAATTTATTGTATCATATTTGCCTGGGTCTCTGTAAGTCTTCAAGGGGACAAAAGGATGCCAAACTTCTTGACGTCTGATTAGTTTCAGCAATGCAGAGCCTTTATGGGGATGCTGCAGATTGACTCTGAGAAGAAAATGACTAAATTGCTCTGTTCACTGCATTAATTAATTAAGGCTATCTGGCAAGGTAGGGTGCCTGCCTTTTTATTTTCATTCCAATTTCAACAAGAAGCCAAGACAAAAATGAGGCAGAGAATTAGCCTGAAAAAGCAGTTGTCATGGTGTAGGCAGGCATGTCGGTTACACATATTTGTGTACCGTAATAGTTCTGAATTTGCTGAAGTTGAACGTGGTATGTTACAGCGCTTCCACTGATATTTGCCTTGTGCCCTAACAGAAAATGAGAACTACGGTCTTTGGCATTATGAAAGATAAATGTTTACAACATTTTCCCCCACCTATTTTAGCAGAACAATTCAAATATTTAATAAGTTATTCTGTTTTCATTCCTAATGTATTTTTCTGGTTTGGACTTCCTGCCAGTCTTTTGTGGTGTTTTTGACTGTCTCTTAGCTGCTTGATAGCATGAGACAGTCACCTGAATTCCACCTTGAGAAAAGCCTTTGCTGTTCTCTTCTTAGCTTTTTGTGTATTCTTGTCACCCTTCCCCAGCTCTGGTGGAGCCTAGTGAGAAAATCAAACTCCATGTCACGCAACAGTCATCCCAGCCTAACACAGAGAAACCTCTCAGTATCCCAACAAGATTAACTACTGATTGTGTCTGATCTCAGGCAAGAGCCTGGAGTGAGCCACATGCAGTTACTTGCTCTGGAGGCTGTATAGTGTGCTCCTGTGCAGTGCTACAGACTAAAAGAGCCAGAGAAATGCCAAGTGGCTAGCCAGGGAGGGGGACTCTCCTGAAACAGAGCTGTTTGTGAGCCAGTTAAATGCAGGAGCTCTCATCCAAAAAAGAGGCATTTCCATATCTAAGAAGGGAAAAAGCCCTCTTGTTTTATTTAAGACAGTGGCCAGGAAGTGGCAAGGAAGAAAGAGTGTGAACTGCAAGATGACAGAAGAAACTGGTCTGGACCCTTGAAGAGCTCAAAGTGAAGCCTGAACACAAAAGATAATATGATTATGAGAGGTGAGATGATCTTGAAGGGGAGGTGATCTGACCATAAGGAAGACAGACACTGGGGACAGCTCTCTGGTGGGGTTGCCCCAGAGAAGCTGTACACCAGCAGTGAGATGCCTTGGGGGTGTCCCAGAAGATGTACCTGGCAGTGCCATGCACAATGTCTGGAGTCCTGGATAAACAGGTCTGGGGACTGATAGATGTCTACCCAACATAGCCCCATAACTTCCTATTGAATTTCATCCATTGCCTATTCCATATCCGTTTGTAACTGTGTTGCCTGTTTTGGATGCTATGAATAAATGACTGTATTTGCCTTTTATTTTAACCTGGCTGAAGTTAAGTGTGATTTCAGGTAGCAGGATAACAAGTCATTCTTTCCTCAAAGATACAGTGAATCTGTGAAGGAGGGTCTGGTTTAGATGACAGGTCACTCCTGCTATCTTTTTCTCTGCCATCTCGAATGATGAGTGTGTGTGGGGGGTATCGGTTCAAACGGAGGCAACTAACCATGTTGTAATCAATATGATGTTCTGGGATGGAATTTCAGTCTTCCTCTTTTGACTTTTTTATAAACTTAGGAAATTAGAAGCACAGACTCCATGGTATGGAAAGAATATTAGTAAGGTACTGCATTGAGCAACCAAAACTTAATATCAAAGACATAGTTCTGTACATACACATAACACTGACCAAAGAAAAGATACTTTCAAAACTCTCTGATGCCTCAAGATGTCTCCAGTATAGTTTATTGGTGTATCACTAGTACAGGCCTTTCAAGACATCTTCATACCACCTAATGATTCATGCAAAACACAATCCCATTTTATTGTTGATTCTGGGACAGTTACCTACAAACACCAGATCCTCAGTGATGTAAATTATCATAGTCACTGGGAAAGTCAACAAAGCAGAAACAGTTTGTGAATTTGTCATAGGAATAATAAGACAATTCAGGTTGGAAGGGATCTCAGGAGGTTTCCATTCCAACCTCCTGCCCGAAGTGGGGACAGCTTTGAGGCCAGGCTGCTCATGGCTTTGTTTTGAAGAAATTCAAACAAGGAGACAAGCACAGCCTCTTGGAGCAACTAGCTCCACTACCTAGATGTCCTTATATCCAATCCAAACCTCCCTTTTTTCATCTTATGCCTCTTACTGATCCACTTATCCTGCATTTGAATCACAACAACCCCATGCAGTGCTACAGGCTGGGGGAAGAGTAGCTGAAAAGTTGCTTGGTGGAAAAGGACCTAAAAATGCTGGTCAACAGCCAGCAGAAAATGGGCCAGTGTGTACCCAGGTGCCCAAGAAGGCCAATGGCAGCCTGGCCTGTATCAGCAATAGTGTGGCCAGCAGGACCAGGGCAGGGATTGTCCCCCTGGACTCAGCACTGGTGAGGCTGCACCTCAAATCCTGTGTTCAGTTTTGGGCCCCTCACTGCAAGAAAAACTTTGAGGGGCTGGAGTGTGTCCAGAGAAGGGCAATGGAGCTGGTAAAGGATCTGGAGCACAAGTCCTGTGAGGGGCAGCTGAGGCAGCTGGAGTTGTTTAGGCAGAAGAAAAGGAGGCTCAGAGGTGACCTTATTGCTCTCTGCTACCACCTGAAAGGAGGTTGTCTGTCTTTTCTCCCAAGTAACAAGGATAAGAAGAAATAGCCTCAAGTTGCACCAGGGGAAGTCTAGATTGGATATGAGAAAAATATTCTTCATCAGAAGAATTGTCAGGCATTGTAACAAGTTGCCCAGAAAAGTGGTTGAGTCACCAACCCTGGAGGTATTTAGAAGACGTATAAATGTGGCACTTGGGGACACGGTTAACAGGGATCTTGTAAGCGCTTTGTTAATGGTTAGACTCAATGCTCTTAAGGGTCTTTTACAACCAAAACAATTCTATGATTCTGTGATTGTTTCTCACTCTGCAGCCTTGTGATGCTGTGAAATGCCAGGTTTTGGCTTCTTCATGGCCCCTCCTAGATGCTGGCCAGCTGTTAGGTCTCCTCGAAGCTGTCTCTCCTGCAGACTGAGCAAGTCCAAATCTCTCCTGTTCCACGTGCTGATGCACAGGCATTGCATCTCCCTCTGCTTTCTCACTCAAAGGTGAGAAAACAAACCTCATGCTACCCTGGATGAGCAGAGCTCAGCCCACCACACATTCCACTGGTGTCAGAAGCTTTTTGAGGGGTGGATCTTGCAGCATCCACTGAATGAATCCGGTTCCTATACTTGGACTTAAGATTGTGTACAGGTCTTAAAAGTTTGGGGTTTTTTTAAAAGACAGCACTGTCTTTGTCTCCCCTTCATTTGAGAGTGAGATTGGCTGTACTATCTCTCTAGATTGTGCTATCTCTCATTTTCAGCTAAGTGCACTGTGCTGTGGTGTCATTTTTCAAACAAAGCCAAAAGACTTGCTCTATCAGGCGCAATTTTGATTTCTTACTTTACCCACTCCCATCTCCCTCCTCCCTGCAACAAGATGAAAACATCAATATCTCTTTTGGGCTCCCAAGGTATGACATAATGTCAATGGAATTTGTTTTTAATCTGGGTGACTAACAGTTATCTGACAATTCCAGTAATATTTCTCCACATCCATCTGTCAAACTCCAGCAAATGTACAGGGGGAGACAGTGTCAGATTTAGCAGCCAGGCAAGCCCATTAACACCCTGAGACTGCAACTTCGACTCCCTGAAACACAATTTTCCCCATGCCTGTCCTGTGCTGCCCTTTTCATTTTTTATTTATGTAAAATTATAACTCTTCTGTTTGAAAGTCATCTTCTTTTATTTCTGAGGCTGTTTCCTACAGTGAGTCAGGTCAGGCGAACTATTATTAGGACCATGTTTATTTATAATGGGTAGTTTAGCATTAAGCAACGAGTTGTGACAGGCTGTGCATTTCTGGAGGACGGCGGCAGGCTCGGGGTGCCTGCGCAGGCAGGACGCCAGAGGCGGAGGGCTGCGGCCCCCCCAGCCGGCCCGCAGACACGCCGGGCCGCCGGCGGCTCCCCGCCGCTACCAAATGGAACGGGAGAGCGAAACGAGGACACGCTGGAGCCAACGCTGGTGCTGGGGGACCCGGGCAGTGCGCGGCTGATGTCCCCCTGGCAGAGCCATCCCTGCCCTGCTGTGTGCCCTGGGGAAGGACAGCTCACGGGTGAGGCTCATGAGACGCAGAACGATGTCCAGAAGCGGAATTGCACTGCCCCAGTTTTTTCCGGGTGTCTCTCTTTTTCACACCCTGTGTGCCTTATCTGGGCACCACGGGTTTATTGCCCCCTCTCTATGTGGCTCTCCTGTAATCCATGGAGTTTTCTGACTCTACAGAAGCACTTTCAAAATAATTAAGCTATTTATTCATATTTATTCTATTCCATCTTCCCTGACAGCTTCAGATCCCCCAAGCCTAACCACAGGGCCTGCCAAAGACTGCAGAATGTGGAGGAGACAGGCACATTCCTGCTATGATACTCAAACCAAAGCAGCAAAGAGGGCAAGGGCCATGGACACCCTTCCCTTTAGCAGAAGGTTAGGCAGATATAATTCACCACTTGACTGCCACATAATGGAGCAGCCTGTGCAACCCACCTCAGCTTCTCTTGGAAGAAAATGCTGGTTGTTTTTTGCCATCTTTCCTCTGGTCCTGTACTCTGACGGAGAGCTTGTGCCATTTGAGTAACTGTGCAGAAATGTATCAGGTTCAGGCACATAATTTCCCCCCTCGCCCTCCCATAGACCTGAGCGTCCGCCTGCAGCTGGTGTGGGAAGGCGTGTGATTTAGCACAATGAATTCTGCTGTTGGAGGCCCAGGCAGACACACGCTGCTGAATGTGTCCTCAGGAGAGATGGGACCCCCCAAACTGGCAGGGGTAGGATGCAGGTGTTGTGGCCTTCACCCATGGCCTGTTTCTTGCCAAAAGCAAGCCTACACGGCATACTTGCAGCTGCGGAGGTCTTCATCTCTCTTCTTAGCTGACTCCAGTACTTCCTTTATTTCCTTGTGAATGTGAACAGTGGCAAGGAATGTGGTACTGGGGATTGGTGAGGGGATTATCTCCTGGTTTTTTTCCTTTTTCTAGTAAATCTCCACTTGCACTTTTCTTCTTACCTATGGGTTCGCATTTGTTTGACTTCAGTCCTCATTTTGTTGAGGAGATGGTGAACTTACTTGAATGTTTATCATCCAGCAAATCCAAGATGACATCTGTGCTTCTGCATCCATCTCTAAGTGAGAAGCTGTGACCATGGCTGTCAGGAGATCCACGTCCAAATCAGCTACCAAGGAGCTAAATCCGGCAGCTCTTATTCAGTTCTTAGCTTGGCAAAACCTCAATGAAGATAAGGAGAATTTTAACTGATTGAGGATGTCAGGTTCCAATAATGAGCATGGCTGTAGTTCCTGAAATATGTGTGCATGAATTTGCTCAAGAGTATATTGCAGAGGTGTTTCTGACATTTGGCAGCATTAATATTTAAGCCTTCCTGTGTTATTTTTTGCTAAAGGAATTAGAAATTAGCATGCCATGATCATAATAGAGGAGCCGAAAATAAAGAACCAGATTGTGCCCTCAGTCCACATGCTCAGTTCCCATGGATGTCATTGGAAATTGTGTGCACGTGCCTCTGAGAGCAGAATTTGGCCCTGCACACCTCTCTGTGCAATGCCCATGCTACGCTCGCTGCTGCCAACAAGAGAGGAGTGCAGGCCTAAAAAGTTTAGTGCCCAAGCCACCTGCTGTATTTTTCTTGCCGCATTTTTCCTTCTATTTTCCATAATGATCGAAACTATGATTCTTCCAGTGGCTACAGCTGATGTCTTTGCAGACAAGTCCTGCACCCCACTGTTAGCAGAAGAGCAGTGAATTGCTGACAAGGTGTGTCTCTGGCAGGCCAGGCTACTGGAGTCTGTACCAACAGGCTCCACCTGCTTCTGGTGGGATTACAGAGGTGTTGCTGGGACTGCCTTGGGGCAAGGACATGGGCTCCATGACCTCTTGTTATTCATTGCAATTCAATCTGTGATAAATTGCTGCATCTTTTCTGCCCTTGAGCTGGGACCTGGTGGACGTGGCATGTGTTAAATGTTATCCTAATGAAGGATGCTTTCCTGGGCCAAGATTTTTAGCTGTAATGGTTTTTTACTCTACAAGACCTCTGAAGAATGGTTAGTTACACCATATTTATAATGATGATCAAAAATAAGAAAAAAGGAAGGTTCTAATTTAAGAATTGCTCAAAAGATAGGGATGTTTCATTGAAAAATAGTTGACTTTTTACTTTGTAAGCCAGTCCTAAAAATGGCTTGATTCGTCAGCAACAGAGTACTCTCATGTAGCAAACTCTAAAAAAGGTGTCAGCTGTGAGTTATATGGCTATGAGTTATACATAGGCTTTAAAAGTGAGTGGTAGCAGACATTTTGAAACATCATGTTGAGAGCCAGCAAATTACACAAATACAAGTCTTCATCATTCAGGCAAGGCATCTAACTCAAACCTTGATGAGGTTTGAATGACTGCTTTCCCTCTGATTTTGTTGATGTCTGTCCTGCTCCAGGTACGTAGAAGGACAACTTCCAAGCAGTGTCCCACCAGGTTACTGCTGTGAACTGCAGAGAGCTGTGCTGACCCACAGTCTTACTCCCTCTGTTGCCTCCAGCTTCTAAATTTCCGTAAGAGAAACACACCAAATACTTTCCTAATAATATTTACCCATGGAAGTAGTGGTTTTATTTTAGTTGCTACAGGGATCAGATGCCACTGAAACTAGAAGGGGGTACTTATGGGAAGACGTGGTCTGTTATGTATCATGCTTTGAATATGATATGCCCTGTGAAAATGTTTGGAGGGGGTCTTCTGTGTGCTGGATGTTCATAGCTGATTGATTTTTCCTATACTTCCATTTTGAGACAGTGGATTTTCAGAAGAATGGACATGCAGTTTATAGCTCTTCCCAAATGAAGCCCAACAAAGATACAGCCCATCCCTAGGCATTTCTGAAAGTTTAGGATTTCAGGCACACAAAAACCCACCGGAAGAAAATACCCAACTTTCTTGCTCCAAAGTTAAGTCAGGCAATCAGTGAAACCAAAGATAAAAAGCACTGGCAGCAGATTTGTGCATCTGCTGGCATAGCAAGAGAGAAGAATTAATGCTGAAAGTAGTGAAAAGAAAACCATTACACAGGATTCTGTACACTGTACTTTAGGAATCAGAGTTGATAAGAGGCTTTCAGAGCTCTGGGACAGCATTTCTGGCATCATTATTAAACATTCCATATGAAATAGTTATGGCAGACTGGGGAAGAGTGGGTCAGGGGTTGCAAATCTTGCTGTCAGTTCTAAGGCCTTGCTCCTGCTCCTAGTGAAGGGAAGGGGACATCTCCTGAGGCACATCGGAGAAAATATATGAGTTGACACTTAAAAAATTAAGCCTCCTGGAACTGCTGTGTCGATTATTATCCCAGAGACAGCTTAAGTGATTTGCCTACAGTCACACAGTGAATTGGGGTTGAGCCAGGAATAGAAGATAGGGCTCCCAGCTTCTGTTCTTTTTCTTTTACCAACCAGGCACGTCCCCAGATGTACAGTGTAATCCACATGGACGAAAATCCAAAATCAAAGATTTATCTCACTTCCTAGCACAGCTGTAGACAGCTCTGCAGCACAGACATAGAGACAAATCTTACTGCCCCAGGTAGGCAGTGTAACCCACTGATTCCAAAGGAGTTGCTTGCCTGATGAATTTTTGTCTTCTCAATACCAAATAACTTAAATCCCTGCAATATCAATGCCCATCATGAGAAGAAGAGACTGTGTGGTAGCCACAAATTATGTGCCTGGGATTAGAACCTTGAGCAATTTTAGCTAAATCTATTATATAAAATTACAGTTGTGTGTTACTAATGCTTCACTCATCAACGTGCAAAGGCAAATAACTTTGCTGGAGCTCTCGGTATCACCTGGCTATGCAGGGAGGAGAGGTTAAATACAGAACAGACCATACTTGTAAGAAGATTAATACATACAACAGGGATAGTAGCAGGCTTCTGCTGGGTCTAATCTGGCATCTGACCGGGACAGGGAGAGAGAAGGAAACTCTGAGCCAGTTAAAGTACTGGATTATTGATGACAGAGGATTCACAGCTGATAGGGGAGCTGGAAAGAGCAGGTAGCAGGGATGAAATGCAGTGCAGACCACGTAGCAAAAAGTAGGTAGAAGAAACTATATTTTACAGGGAAAGTCCAAAAAATGTGAAAGACTACTGAGCAAAGAGAAAGGGACCCAAATATATCGTAGCTTGCTCTCTAAAATTCTATCTTATACACCAAGGGAAAAAAGTCACATCAAACTACTGTCCAGGGACTTGAACTTGGACAAATAAATGATCTGAGAAGACGTGCTGGGTAAAAAGGCTTCCAGGACCTCCTTGACTTGCTCTGTGCAGACAAACACAGAATGGAGAATAACAATTCAAATCACTGATAATTAACAAAAGTCTGTCTGAGACTTTCCTGCAGATAATGTTATCTTGGGTAACAGGCAGCTGAAGTGGGCTGGGGAGTACAGGCCCTCTGCAGCACTAATCACAATAACCCTTGACAGATATTTTTTAATGACTGATATTTGAAGGAAAATGATTTTGTGAAGTTGTGGAGCAATGTTTAACAGGGACATTTGGGAGTAGCTTTCTTCTTTTTGTTTACTTGCTTGTTTCCAAAGGAGGATGCTTCAGGCACTGAGAAGGGCTCCAAGGTATCAGGAATAGGTGATGGCTTTGAGGTGAGAAGGGGAAACCAATTCCTTCCACCAACAAGGAAATTTGAAATAGCAAAATGGCAAATTCACAGTTGGGAAGCACTTATTAGGGCTTTCCTATTACACCTGACAGGCTGGGAAGAGTTATTAATAAAACTCTTCTAATATATTTCTAAGAATTAAAATCAATGCACTTACAATGTTTCTGCCCTGATATAGAGTTTGCTGAAGTCAGCACTACCACTCCTTCTTTCCTCTGGAATTTCTTCTTGTATCATCTCTGTCTGTCTCGTAGGTCATGGCCAGTTCTGCCTGAGCTGACATGTCTGCTCCAGGTGGCTGCTATTTTAACTAAGTTTTTCTCTTCATTTGGGTTGTGACTAGGACAACTTGCCTGTAGCAATGTGTTAAGTGATCATACTATAGTCTGGATCATGATTAAGTTACAGTAAAATTACAGACTGTTGAGAAGAAAATGAGCTGTCTCAGCTCTGAATGTTGCAGAATACATTATCCCATAGATTTATTTATTTTAATATTGCCTGTTTAAAATTCTGTGCGACTTCTTAGGCTGTCTATAGGCACTAGTTTAAATCAGAAAGGAAAAAATGTGTTGTGTTATATTTGGACTTAGAATTTGCAAAACGAGACAGGATTTTAATACACTTAGTTTTGTTAAAACAGTAGATACTGCTAATAGTTGATGCATCAAACTAAGTTAAAGAAACTAAAATCTAAATGCCTTGAAAACCTAATTTCCATTTTCGTGACAGCTTTGTCAATGTACAACCTCTTACTGATTTTCTTGCAGGAGTGTATTGGCTATGTAGGTACTACAATTTAAGAGCAACTCATTTTCTTTTATCTTAAATCAATTTCTAATCAACTTAGCCTAGCCGAAATAAACTAGGTTTAAGTGTTTAAGTGTTTATTGAACATCCACATTTCTACTCATTTGGCTATACTGATGTAAATTGAGACCTTTAATTAAATTGCCCCAAGGATATGTGCAGGTAAGGGCCTCTCAGCAGCCAGTGCAGGGAGGTGAGTCTGGGGCAGTGTGTGCTGATAAATAAAAGAGACAGGGACTGAGCATGACTCTCAGTCATGAACACTGCTTGATTGCTGGCTTGCTCCATGGTCTGATCCTGAGCTGTTACAACTGGGGAACAGGTCAGCCCCAGAATTTCTCCCCAAAATCAGTAGAGATAAGAAAGAACCAGGTTTTGACTCCTCTACCCTACACAGACCTCTTTGGGGCTTCCACACACCCCATCCTACTGCCCATTGGTCCTCTCTTGGTCAGAAGTAGACACAAAGCCTTTTGTGGCTGGATCTTGAGCAAGGGGGGACTGGGACCTCCAGAGCAAAGGCAACACAAAGTAAATAATTGCAATAAGAACAATATCAAAATTCTCTCCTGACTTTTGATGGATAGGCAGGTACAAGTTCATTCAGGTGCACACAGTAATCTTGTCTTCTTGTAGATTAGAAAAACCTGATGACATTTGCTGAGCATCTGCAGTGACCACTTAATTGCCCTGGTTAGTCAATGTCTGTTGCCTACCACCTAGTAGTAAAATAATTTCTTACAAAATTACCTTTTCTTCCATGCTTTTAACAAATGAAAAAAAGCATCACTCTTGTCTTTGTATTAGAAAAGTGCAGGTACAGAGAGTCACCCCTGGCCTGGCGCTTTCCCCTGGGCTCAGAGGTAGCCCCCTTGGTCTCACATTGCCTTGCAGGTTTGAGGGAGCAAGACAGAACTAATGCAACCTGCACATTGAGGAAGGGGTTCAGTGCCTGCACTCAGTCCATGTCCCTCTTACTCAGATGTCCAGACACCACTTCTGAGTGCCAGAAGGGCTCAGAAGGTCCACAGCACCCCACGACTCACCATGTTCCTGGTGCCAGGAAAACGTGCAAGTGTGGGCTGGGATGCACAGGGTTCACTCACAGCAGTTTGGCTGTTCTATTCCTACAAATATTGACTCTCTGCCACCAGCAACAGGAGTACTGGGAAAGGCTAAATCAAATCTTTATTATCTTCCCAGTCCTCAAGAGAGCAGACAAGAAATGTTAGTCAGTAGAAATTAAATCAAGTATGTAAGAATTTGGATAGATATAACCAAAATACAGTGTTCCAAGCTTCAGTCAGGTTTGAAGCATACAATTTTACCTGTGCACATGAGCCATCCCTATAATTTTCTCCTGATCCAGCAATGGAAATACCTACAAAAGGGAAAAAATCTCCCCACCCTGGGAGAAGATGGAGACCAGATGCCAAACTCTCTAGCCCCAGTTTGCTTGGTCACTGCCAAGTTTGGGTGGCATTTTGTATGTACCAGGGAGGTCAGCTTATACCTCAGTCTATGCCCACACATCCTTGGGGAACTTTGAAATAGCAGAGATAATGTCAGCCCAGTTACCATATGCTTTCAGTCTACCCAGGCAATGATTGTATAATAATCCCTAACAGAAAACTGAAGACGAGATTTCAAGTGGCTGCCAGAAAACAGTTTTTCACTTGGAGTGGCAACTCTGAATAAGGAAGCATCTGGCACATTTGATCAGACAAAGAAAATTAGGTCACTCAGAAAAATATTTGATGCTCTTCCTGAGGAACATAATACTAAAAATGCATCTATCTAGAATGGCTGCATTCTCCTCATCGGCACTGTTTCTCGTATTGTGATGTGTTTTATTGTTCTGAGTAACGGCACTATATTTAGTATCTGCTAAATAGTAGAATAAAGATTATATAACTGATCGTTTTCTCTCTGCTAGTAATAGGAGTTTAAAATCAAAGAGGGTTTTGTTGGCCATGGGTTTTAAAAAAATTCAAGGCAGGACAACTGCATTTGTGCATTTGACTGCTGGATGTTTTCTATGAGGTTTTTTAAAATAGTTGTGTTGAGTGAAAAAGTAAATGATCCTTTTAATTTTTTTTTCTTCTGTCTATTTTAAGAACATCCCATTTTTTATCATTCCTGAGCAGTCAGTGGAGTGACACTTCAACAAAAAGATCTCAAAGATGGAGGAGTACACTCCTAAATGCCCTTTGTCAGGGAGAGGAAGGGGTGAGGATTGCAGGGAGGTCATGGCAGGAGCCTCACCTCACAGGAGGGACAGAGTTAGGGGTATGATCCTTTGCAAGGTGAAGACTAGTATTTCTGCTGACTACTCTTGCCTGGCAGTCACATGCCCTCCCTATCCCAACAAAATACCTTCTTCAGGTTGAAACAGTAGATACTGCTCAGAATGTTCAGAATGGTTGGGGAAATAAATACAAAACACCAGTCTAAGGGGTGTTGAGGTGCTTTGATTACTCCAGTGAAGGGAAGAGCCAGAAGCTGAAAAGTCCAAGCAATTGCATTTGCAACAAGAAGGCATGCAGTGGGACAGAGGCTTGGGCTATTGCTTAATCCTGGGAGGTTATGTTTTGCAGCAGCCAGCAGTTCAGGAGAACAGCCCAAGCATTTCAGACAGCTGGCTAGAAGTGAGCTGGTGCTGACTCTAACACTATTAATCAGCACCTGGGTGGCATAGCTTGTCGCCACTCTGGGAGATTAGGAAAAAACAGGAGTCCCCAAGACAAGCCTTGCCTAGTTGGAGAGTCAGCCTCATTTGTGGTTTACAGTCTAATTGCTCATGGAAGGAACACACATCTCCATCATTCTTGCTCCATTTACTTAATTTCCAAAAATCTATACTCAAAGGAAGTTTTAAAGGCAAAAATCTGGTTAATTAATGTAGATTTTTCCAGCTTCCTAGAACCAGGAATGGAAGCAGTGACCACAGTGTTTTCAGACCCTACAAACTCAAATCTGATTTAGTATGTAAAGACATGGTTGTTCTGGCATTAATCCTTCCAGATGGTAAATGAATCAGCTTGTGGTATTTTCATTTGATTGTAAAGATGTCAGGTAACCAAAAAGGAGTTTCATGCTGCCATCTCAGCCTCATTTGTGGTAGTGTGGTACTGTTTAGTTGTGGTACTGTTTATATTGTGGGTAGTTTGGTACTGGCTGGTTTAGTCACATCAAATCTATGATCTTTCAAACACTGTCTAAAGAACTGAAGTATCTATATGATATGCATAAAATCTGGTCTTGCTTTTCAAAATATTTTAAACACAGATGTGAATATGTCCTTACTTCCTGGCATATTTAGTCTTAAAAATTTTATCAGCAGATGAAAGAAAGTTTAAAAAGGTAAAATGCTTGTCCCAGGTCAAGTGGCATGTTAATTCAGAAGTGGAATTAGGCTTCAGGAGGTTTCTGCCACTTAATCATAAACTCAGTTCATTGGTCCTGCCTCTTTACAGATTCTCTCATTCAGTCTTTAGTTTTACAAGGGTTTAACTGCCCTCATAAATCATAAATGCAAAAGTTTTGAGAGGCTTATTTAATTCAACAGGCTCAGAATGGAGTTTTAGCCTGAAAAGGTGCTTTTGAGAATATACAAATTCAAAGCATCTGGTGTAAAAGGTGGCTGAACAAATGGGATAGTCTCAGTTTCCCAGCATCTATCCCATCCTCCCCAGCCTGGAGGAGCTGGTTTTTTTCCCCCTCTTTTTCAAGCTAACCACTATTTTTTCAATCCAGATGAGTTATTTTACTCTTTTGATTGTAAAATTGCATAAATGGGTAAACACTTGCTTTAGTCTGTTCTAGAGTCGGGTCCAGTCCGCACCAGAGAGGAATTGCCAGGGTGATATGTCAGTATGCAAACTTTTGATACAAAGTCTATTGACAAGCCCACACTTACCCCTGGGAGCTGTAGGTAGGGAGGAGGTCAGCTGGCTCATTGGTCAGGTGCAAAGAGTTACAGTGAATGGAGTGACATCTGACTGGTGACTTGTCACTAGTGGGGTTCCACAGGGCTCTGTCTTGTACCCTCTGCTCTTCAATATCTTCATAAAGGACTTGGGTGCAGGACTGGAAGGGATACTAAGTAAGCTTTCCTGTGATACGAAATTGGGTGGAGCACCTCACTCCCTCCAAGACAGAGAGACCCTGCAGAGAGACCTCAACAAATTAGAGGGCTGGGAAATCACCAGCCACATTAAATTTAACAATGACAGGTGCTGGATCCAGCTCCCAGGGTGAGGTAACCGTGCATGCACAGCCAGACTGGGGGACAAGAGGCTGGAGAGCAGCCCTGTAGAAAGGCCCCTGGGGCCCTGATCCATGGCAAGTTGGACACGAGCCAGCAGTGTCCTGGCAGCCAGGAGGGACAACCCTGTCCTGGGGACATCAGGTCCAGCATGGCCAGCTGGGCAAGGGAGAGCATTGTCCTGCTCTGCTCAGCACTGGGGCAGCCTCACCTCGAGTGCTGAGGGCAGTTCTGGGTTCCACAACATAAGAAGGATATAAGGCTGTTAGAGAGTGTCAGAGGAGGGCTGTGGAGATGGTGAAAGGCCTTGAGGGGAAGCCACATGAGGAGTGGCTGAGGTCACTTGGCTTGCTCAGCCTGGAGAGGAGGAGACTGAGGGGAAACTTCATCAGGGTCTACAGACCCAGACACTGATCTCTCTGGTGAACATTCTGATCAGTGGCAGAACATGAGAGAACAGCAAGAAGTTGTGTCAGGGGAGGTTTGGATCAGATATTAGAAGAAGGTTTTTCACCCAGAGGGTGGTTGGGCAGTGGAACAGGCTCCCCAGGGAAGTGGTCACAGCACCAAGCCTGACAGAATTTGAGACATGTTTGGACAGTGCTGTCAGATACATCTTGGGGATAGTCCTGTGCAGAACCAGGAGTTGGACATTGATGATCCTTGTGGGTTCCTTCCAACTCATGATGTTCTATGATTGTATGAGTGCTCCCATTTCCACTCAAGAGTTTTGAAGGGAGAGCACTGAGCCCCTCAGAGGAGTGCAGGATGGAGCTCCCAATCAGGAAGTAAATATTCATGAGTGTTATTGTTATTTATATTTTCTCACAAGGCTGTCCCTAACCAGGAATTTGTACTAATAGCCATTCCTGTTGCAAGCTTTGGACAGAATCCTTTTATTTTGCAGCAACTCCAAGAGAATACATCACCGAAAGAAAATGTGTTTTATTCCTTATTCAGTGTTGCATAGAAATGTTTCACTTCTTTCCTCTATTGACCAGAAACCCGCCAAAAAAACAAGTTCAGGGAGCAGATGTCAGCTAATCCCAAAGTCTGTGCTAAGAACATGATGGCAACTCACGGAGAGTTCAACAGAATCTAAATGTCTTGCTGGTTTGCTACAAGATTATGCTTCGAGCAGATAAGCCCCTGCATTTTAACTTGGGAGCTCAAAAGGGATAAATAACATTTCTGGAGCCAGCCAGCCAACAAATGGAATTTCTTAGCACAATGTAATCTTGCTATGGGGGTTTTCTCGGGCATGTGTTTCCCATCGGGTGTTGTTACACTGCTGTGTGTGTAGGGCTTATCTCCAGGCAAAGGTGGTAATGCTCAGCCATTGATACCCCACGACTTATTGAAGTTGTAAGATGGATGAGGAAGGATTAGTTGAGGGATTTGATTCATAGCTGATACTTTTTAAATAAGTTCAAGGATGTGACATCACTATTTGTCATAAGTGCTCTTGTTGTGGTAGGGTGTGTACATGGCAGGAGCGGAGAGGAGCTGTCATCATGCAGATAAGCCAGAGAACTCTAAATCATTAGCAATGAATAATTCACTGCGCAGAAGAAAATAACAGAAGATGTCAGGCAATGAAATAGTGCTGGTTCACTTACATCTCTTTCTGTGCCTCTGATGAAAGGTTTTTAACCCTGATTATACCCTGTCTTAACCATGAGATTTGCTTTCTGTAGGGATGCTCAGCTCCAGGCAAGACAGAAGGATGTTCCCAAATCCAGTAACTGGGTCAAATCTAATTATCATAGATAATTTGCACATTTCGTTTATGGTAAAGGGAAATGTGTCTCAAGGTAGGTGAATCCAGTTTGGTTTGACAAAGGCAGACTAAAATAGCTTCTAAACAGAAAGAAAAAGGTCTTTCTACTAGACCCAATTACTGAAATGAGAAGACAATATTAAAACCTTCATTCCAAACCAATTTCAGCAATAAAATTAATCAAAGCTGTGACAGACAGTAAATCCCCCTGATTTTCCAGTGTCCAAAACCTGGAGTTCCCCTCTCGTCTGAAATGCTGAAAATTCAACATGCATCACAGCTGAAGATGAAATGGGAATTTCATGCATTTTTGTGCAGGACAATAATACAGGATTTTTTCTTTACAAATTTAACCATCTATCCCACTTGGACGTAGCCTTCAGTTAGGACGGGATTAAAACATTGAGAAGTAATTTTTACATGTAATCTAGTATATTACATGTAATCAAAGAATTTCAATGTTCTATTTGGAAACAAAAGTTAAAATAGTAGTACTGAAATTGAGCTTCCTGTATTGTCAAGGGAAAAAAATAGTTGTCATCTCTAAACAGATTTGATAAAGTAATACAACCCTAGAGAACATTACTGGTTTTTTGAAATCAGCATTTCTTTTTGGAAAAGAGTTGTGCTGTATTTTACAAATTCTGTATACCACTTGAAGTTAGGTGAGATGACTTTTCATCAGTGTCTCTTTTGCACTCTCTCTACATGGTCTTAAATGCAGCCCAGCCAGACATGAAAATAATGCAGAAACTTTCAATGAATAAAATAGACTAAAATTGTGGGTTTGTTGTAGTAGGAAGTTTATTTCTGTACAGAATTGGTTTCTTTAACTGACTTTTCTAGAGTACATGTTTGTTCCCTCTCTATCTCCTTTTTCTCTCTGTTCAGCTAAATAATAAAGTTTAAATCCCTCATAAAAATGTGCACAGCTGTAATGACTAGGAATTTTATGGCATTTTTAGCATTCAATATGATCAAGTAGCTTTACAGAAGATATCCTGTGCTCTTGAATAAGCAAAATGCAACACATATTCATAAATATTCCTAAATTTACTATGCTGTGTGTTCTGTATTTTTGAAAAATGACATGGATCTGGAATATTAGATGTAGAAATGGCTTATGCACAAAGTGTCTATGTGTAGGTGTTTGGACCCAGGTGCTTGGTGAGAGCTGGCTCAATCAGTATGTCTATTTGTTTTCCTCTGCTTCATTTTTTCACTGTAAGGTATTAATTCCCTAGTGTACAGCTGTGATGGAAGTGTTCAAAATTCAAGTGCTGTAATTCATAATAGAGGCTTTTTGAAAAGAAGGGAAAAAGAAGGGGGAAAAGGGAAAGGAAAACAAGGCAAGACAATGGAGATAAAAACTACATATTATTTCATAAGGGATGGATGGAGCTGCTGAAAAATCAAAGAATTTGAGGGAAAAGTTTTTGGTTTTGTTTTGTTGATGTTACAAAGAAGGCTAATTCTGGAAGCGTATTTCTTTACTTTTACCTAAAATTGCAAGGATGTTCAGACCCTCTATTTCAGCTTCTGTCCAATTTTAATACCTCAGGGTAATTTGTGCCTCCTGACTTCTTTCTTTCTTTCTTCAAAAACAAGTGGAAAGGCAGCTGGGCATGCTGTCATGCCAGGAGTCTCAGAAGGTATCAGCTCTTTCATTAATTACTCCTTTGCTCTCCCTCTGCTTTATGTTAAAAACAGCCTAGTTGAGTATGTAGAAGTTGAGTCGGCGTCAGTGAAAATGTACTTGTGGGACCCTTTAAACTGTCAGGTTACATCACGTAAACTGAAGGGATCATATTCAAACAATTGTAAAACTATTTTCTTGCCCGAAAGAGCACACCATGATGCCATTTAGCTGGAACCTGAAGCTATGGGTATCCTGCTGTGGTATCATGTGCAGCGAGCGCATGTGATTGTTCTCCTGAGGCATTTGTTACATGCATCTTGTTAACCCTAGTTCAGTCAAAATAACTGCCTTCACTGCTGCTTGACCTATTTTAGCATAATTTAGCCCTGAATGTGGTGCATTTCAGTTGCAGTAAGTTATTCTGCTGGCATTAATACCATGGGAACTTAAAATGGAACCATAAGAGTTTGAAAATATCAATCTTATTAACTCAACAGTTTGGTTTCACTAATTTATGCATCTTTCAGACCTGACCTAATACTTAAATGTACATAAAAGAGCAAGCAGTAATCAGTCCCAGACTTCTTCTCATAACAAGCCAGGCTTTTCCTAGGTTTCAGAAAATAGAGCATATTTAAGAGTTTTCTAAGCCTTGTTAATAGCTGCATCTACAGGACTTCTAGAAGTGCTAAAAGTGCGAGGAGGATTTACTGCCATTTCTGCAACAGCCGGAATAGAGTTAGATTTATTTAAGAGTGGAGTGCTAAGAAGGGCAAGATCCAAATCACTTCCTTACTGTCTGTGTTGAGACTGAGGCACAATTCAGGCATCCGTTCAGAAAACACCCAAATTCCAGCAGACACTGCTGGCTGGTTTAGGCCCTCTCTGGGCAGCTGCTGCTGTGATCTAGCTCTGTTCCTTGCATAGGACACCTTCTGGTACCCAAGGGGTCCAGCAGGTACCCAAGCCCACAGCGTGTACACAAAGTTCAGCTTGAAGAGCTGTAGCAGTGAGGGACACGCCTGCATAAACATCCAGAAAAAGTCCTGAGTAAAAAATCTCTAGGAAAAATGTTTGAATTCACCAACTCCAGTCCATGGGCTTACCACCATGCTGAAGAGGAAGCAAAACAAACACAGTAGGAAAGTACTGTGCTAGGTGACTCTTGTGTAAGGACTGCTGTACTAAAAATGGGCAGAAAGAAGGTTCCAGACCCACTTCAAGAATGGGTCTGATTTCCCCTGGTAACTGTTGCACGAAAAAAGCATGAAGGCTGCAAAGATAAGAGCCTCCCAGCTGAGAGTCATAATCAGTTAATTGCACCTCCCCAGCTCCTAGAAGATGATGGAGAGCAGCTGTGCCTGCAATGCCCAGTCCCTGGTTACCTGTTCAGCTCACCCCACCAGCTGCTCTGACTGGGAAAGGCATAAAGTCCTGGGTTTTGTATGAACACAAACTCATCATAGTCCTGCTTAGAGGCATATGGCAGCACCAGGACTTGTCAGTGCCTTTCAGGTAAGGGGGAACTGCATAGTCCAGGTTCTGCAAGCTGAAGGGGGTGGGTTATCACTTAAGAATCTGGCCCCTGAGCTATAGAGGAGGCATCTCTAGATTATCACTTGTGTCTCAGCAACTCTGTATTTAACAAAGAAGGTTTCTGGAAAGCCTTTATGCCTCAGTTACCCTTCCCACTGCCAGAGTCAAGTGCCTCACTATCAGACTGGTAACTACCTCTCCTGGGGCCAGGCAACTATTGCTGAGACATCACAAAGTCTCAACCCAACAGTTTAAAGTACAGATCTGCGTCACACACTAAAATCTGATTGAGAAACATGCTTTTTAACTAATAAAACTGCTGTGTGCGTAAGGTTAGAGACAGACTTATAGATGTTGCTGAAATGGGCTCAAAGAATATAGCTCTCACTCCTTGCATCAGGAATTATTGTACAGTAAGTTATTGCAACCTGAGTATTGTGGCCTCTGCTGACACTTCATGTAATAAGACAAAATCCATTTTAGAAATTTTAAGGGTGACATATTCAGTGGTGGGTAGAGACAGGAGACAGTTAGCCAGTACTGGGACTACTCCTTCCTTCCCTTGGGCTTAAATTAGCATGACGTATTTTAAAATTTGGGCTTGCAGCCTTTTAGTGAGGGGTGTGAATTCTGGATTTTCACCTGCAGTCTCCTGTGTGAGCTCTGTGACTGACAGGAATGCCTACAACACATATTTTCAGGCACAGCAAAGGACTCAAATGTCCATCCCAGACCAGGTTCAGAGGAGGGAGAAGGAACCAGAGCAGTGCCCAGTAAACCACACAGCATAAGGGATCTGCAGGAACTTTACATGAAGTTGAACTTCACTTCCCTTGTCAGCCTGCTCTGAGTGACTCACTGAAGGTGCTGAACAGACTAACGAGTGGGAGGAGGAAACAGGGTTGGGGGGAGAGGAAGAAAGGGAGACAGGCAGTAAGATATAACTAGGAACATTGATACATGACCAAAAAAAAAAAAAAAAAAAAGAAGAGAGACTGTTTTTTAGAAAGTTGCACTACTCCTTCCACTAGTCCTTTTCCAACTATAATGTGAATGGCATAGAATCCAACATCTCCAAGATTTGAGGAAGAAAAAAGAAGTATGAATCGCTAAAGTGAGATGATATCACTTTTAACCTGATACTTATGATGAAACTCCAGGGGTTTTATTTATTTAGCTGTCACTTACTGCTCATCCCAAGTGTTGCAGAGGACATGTTGGAATTGCAACCTTTATTTAGGGTTTGTTAGCATGATTCAATTTTTTACTGGCCTTCTGGGAGTTATTTTTCATCTTTAGGCAGTTATCACTGCTAAGAGGAAAAGAGTTTTGTTTTTTTGGGTTTTGTTGCTATCTCCTAATGCAAGGTAGTTATTAAGCAAATGGGAATTTAAGTTTACTGGGCTGTGTGCTGGGATGTCCCCTGACATGTGATGGGAGATACTCCAGTCTGGATTTTTTTAGGGGATCAGAGCTGTAGGGCAGAAGTGACTCCTTTGGGCAACTTTCCCTTGTAGATACTGCAGAAGAGAAAGTAATGCTTAACACCAAACCAGATTTTTTACTGTTATTGAAGACAGGTATTTTGCTTTGAGAACTATGATTAGCACAGGAACATGCAGTGCCTCTAAAGACCAAAAGTCATGTTTATTACTTTTCCTGGAGAGGCTCCCTGTATCCTAACCTGCCTGTGTTCCCCTCACCCTTTCCCCTCCCCATCCTACTTTCAGTCTTGCCTGGATCTCCTGAGAGCTGTTTCTCATCAGAGCCTCTGAGTTTGTCAAACTCTGCATTTGGGTGTGTGATGTACACAAACGAAGATTTATTCGAGATAATTGTCTTCATTCAAGGAGTAATTTGAGATTTATATCTTGATGTCCGTTAAATAAGAGGGCACAAAGTCTGTGGTCTGGACACAGCACCCGTGCCCCTGGATGAACCTGGGGGAATTGCTGTCTCCAGTGAGACTCCCACGAGGCAGGCAGTCAGGATTCTGAAGTGACTTTTCCATCCAAAGAAGGGCTGACGTGAAGGTACATCAAAGAAAACAATGAATGCCTCCTGCTCTGACCTACATATTTCATTCTGAGAGACTCAACTACATCTGCTAGAACATTTGGAACAACTGTTATCTTTTAGAAATGAAAAGTCATTTCTCCAGGGAATAGCGTGGGGTGGGGTGGGGGGGACCCTGTAGTGGCTTGCTAGGGTGCAGAACATTTAAACTCTGCAGTATTGATTGTAGTTTATGGTTGAATGTAATCATTACTATATTTTCTGTGTCTATATTTTTCTGTTTCAATGAAACCATCAGGCAGTGAGTCACGCTGTGGATGTAACCTGGAGGAAAGTGCAAAGAGGCTGCTGAGGAGTAGCAGTACAAAAATACCATTGGCATCTTTTCCCTAGGAGAGCAGGGCTCTGGACAATTTCTACAGTCTATTGCTGTTTTTCTTTTACATGCATTTGCTGCTAAAATGTGTAATAGAATTGAGGACACGGTTGTGAGTAAGGAGTCTTCTCGCACATGCTGTTCCATAATTAAAGAACAGCTATAATAGAAATCCTGGTTTGGGTTTTTTTTTTTTTTTTTTTTTGCATTAATGAGCTCAAATTCTTATAGGCATTAAAAGGGCATATGCTTTTCTTCTAATTTAGAGATTTAAAGAATCTCACAGCAGATCAAGAGGAAGGCTGCAGTTTGAACTCTTTAGTGAAAGAAGATGCACTGTCATTAGCAACAAAACAATTTTAATTAGCCCGGTCCTGGATTTGTGGTAACACATGCCAAAAAGGATAGTAATTTGGAAGAATGGGAGATACTGTCCTCTTGGTTTAGTACAGAGGGTTCAACTCCATAAAAAATGAGCACTCTTCAAAATATTTTAATTGCAGTTTTTAATTACCTGGATTTTAGATAACATTTTTGTTGTTGGATTTGGTTTGGGTTTTTTCTACTGAAGATACTAAAATCCAATTTTGGAATTCTTTCCTCTTCCCTACAATTTGGCTTCTTTCACTCCCATTTGTGGCTGGAGCATATTTTTATTAAGCTAAAGAGAAGAAAGTCATCCTTATTAGCAATGCCTCATTGCATTAGAAATCAGGGTCTGTGGCTACCAACCTGTGGAGACGCAGTGGGAAGACATGATTGCAGTTTGATTCAGCTGTGCCAGGCACTGAGTAAAGATTATGAGCTCAGACAGGAACCCTGTCTCAGAGCACAAGTGAAGAACACCATCCTAACTGCACAGAGCATGGTTGTGCCAGTGTGTGAGCAATGGCAGCAGAGCCTTTATTTCATGGTTTGAAATGTCAGCTCTGCTGAGTTAAAAAACAGAGGCAGTTTTGTGGGACTTTCCCACAAACTTCATCTCTGGCACATGGTATATGCCAAAACCACCCCAGCGACTGCATGCTGCAGCACAGTGGCTTGCCTTCTGCCCCAGCAGAGCCTGGAAGGATTTTAAAGAGAAATGCTAATTGCAACACAGGGTAATTTCATCCTGGAGCTGGCTAAGATCTAAGTCCCAATTTCTTATCCCCCTGCTTGCCAACTTATATCTGGTGTGGTTAATGGAAAGCAGATGCAGGGCTACTTTAATGGTGCCCTGCGGTGCTGTCTCTGGGCCGCTCACCCCACAACTTCCCAGTTGAGAGGATGTGTTAGAATCATAGAATCACAGACCTGTATGGGTTGGAAGAAAATTTACAGATTATTTAGTGACAACCTCACTGCCATGGGCACCTTCCACTAGACCAGGTTGCTCAAAGCCCCATCCAAACTTGCCTTGAACACATTCAGGGATGAGGTATCCACAGCTTCTCTGGGCAACCTGTTCCAGTGTTTTATCATCCTCACAGTAAAAAAATGTCTTCTTACTATCCAGTCCACACCTTCCCTCTTTAAGTTTAAAGCCATTCTCCCTTGTCCTATCACTACATGCCCTTGTACAAAGTACTTCTCCAGCTCTCTTGCAGGCCCCTTTAGGTGCTGGAAGGTGTATAAGGTCTTCCTGCACCCTTTTCTTCTCCAGGTTAAACAGCTCCAAATCTCTCAGCCTTTTCTTTCTAGGAGAGGTGCTCCAGCCCTCTGATCATCTTTGTGGCCCTCCTCTGGACTCTCTCCAAGAGATACATCTCCTTCTTTTGCTGGGGACCCCAGAGCTAGGAAGCAGAGAATGAGATTTGTGCACGTGTTCATGGCCATGGTGCCAAACCCTCCTGCTTCCCTCCTGCACTGCCCTGCTGAATGACACTCTCGATGGCAGGAGAAGGAGGCACCACTGGAGGTGTCTGGTGCACGGGGCCCCATGAGCCAGCATGTCTGTTGTGTACCTCTGTGTGGTGGCCCTGGCCACTGCCACCCCTCATGGGTGTCCAGCCCACCCCACTGCCCCTCCTGACACCCGGCACACTCCTGCAAGGAAGCTACACCACAGCGCTGCAGGGAATGCAGGAAGGGCTGGAGTCACACCAAGGCATCCCAGGCTTCGACTTCATAGCCAAGTTAGAGTTTAATTTCTTCTTTTTCAAAGAAAAGAGAAAAGAATCTCTAGTCCTAGGGGCATCTTCAGGAGGAGCGGACACTCAGGAGCCCCTGCAGGTTGATGCAGCCTCTTTAAATATTTAATTTCTCTGGAGGTGTGGTGTGTTTTTCTATCTCCTGGGAGACCATTAATTTGTGCCTCTTTTTTTTTTTCCTGAGGGACACTTTACTCTTCTGGCTTTTAAGTCCATTTTTGGTATTCTGTCACATATTGGTGTGTTCTCTGAGGGGATCTTGTCGATTGGAGACGAAATAGACTCAGCAAGTCTAGCAGGTGTTTCACATGATTTACTTTGGTGGGGGTCTTCTCCATGTTACTGAGAAGGATACACTCAGACAACCTAAGCAGGCATTGGGTTTTCACCCTCTTTATTCGAACAGGGCAGTGAAAGGTGGCATTTTGGCACAATGTGTGGTTAAATCAGGTTATATGAATTGGAAACAGAGGTAAACATGAGGAATTTTTTTAGAAAATCACTAGATGAGAAGGAGGTCCTTCAAAAGAAGGGTTCTCTTTCTTAGCATCTGTGGAAAAAAAAGATAGCCAGTCACTGATAGCTGAGCAAAAGACTTTGACCCAGTGGTGTTGCAGAAAAAGGGGCTGGCTTTTCAATAGCAACCTCTTGCTAGGTGGTTGAATCCTATGTTGCATGGAAACAGCATGAAACAGAAACACAAGCACAGAAATCAGAGAAGTTGCTTAAAAATGAATGGAGAATTTTTTCTTGTTTCTTCATGCTGGGGCAAAAGTACATTTCACATCTGTCACATGTGCCACTAACCCCAGGGCTGGCTCAGGCAACCTCCCACTGCCACCAACTTCATCCCTGTCCAGGCTGGCAGTCAGAAACCTTGTTCTTCTGTCAGTACACAGAGCACATTTGAGCTACTTGTCATTGCGATGGCAGAAACCCCAGAATGTCAGCATAGAAGTAGTTTTTTTCTCTGTAGAACTGTATTTTAAAGAGATTTTTGAAACTTACTAGAAAAATACTTCCACCTTGAAGAAACAAATGGTGGTAGTGGTCTACATACTTACACAGACAGCTGTTACCTATTTTATTAGTCAGTACTTGGATCTGGGAATCAAAATCTGAAATTCATCAACATTGGCAACACCCCACAGTGTCTTCCCAAGAAATGAATACTTCTGACCATAAGCATTTTGAAGTGACTTTGATATTGGCATTAATTTTCTGTTCAGAATTATTTATTTGGGAGGAGATTTCACAAAAGTCCTTCCTTTGTTAAATAGCAATGTAACATATCAAAACACAGGCATTTGGATCTAATTAACAACAGCAAGATTTTTCTTCATGAAGAAAACAGGGAACCACTTTGGCCTGTGCTATGGGTCCTGCAGATGGGTTAGTTGTTAGGAAATAATTTCTAGGATCTTCCTGTCTTTGAGTTTTTATTTTGTGTACTGTCTTCTGGCAAAGCCACTGAATGGGGTAGTCTTTAAGCCTTTTCAAAATGCAGGCAAATGCTCCTTTTTTCCTGAAGTTGCATACTAAATTATAATGAGGAGCTATTTCATTTTCCACTCATTTTTCTCAGAGAAATAAACATTTAAAAATCAGAAGTAATTAATAATCTCCAGATAACGTTATACTTAATAGGAGGGAAAATATTTTCCATCTATGCTACTGCCATACAGTCCTCCCAAAGAACACTTGGTGTGTAACTCTGATATTACAGTAAAGCCTAGCTTTCAGGGAATCTGAGTTGATCAGGAAAATATTCTGGAAAGTATAGCCGTGTACACCAGAATATTAATTTTTCTACTAGAATAGCAAAATACATCCAAAGCTGGGAATTTCCAGCTATGCATCATTGACATGTGTCTGGATTTGTGGGCATACATGTACATAGGCTTTTGGTTCCCCTTTAATGCTGAATTTCCTGAAAGGTAGATGGACAATGACTACTCTTATCTCCAGGTGCTTTGATACACGTGCTACAGAGATACTCCAGTAATTTAGCAGGGGCTAATTTTCAAACTGAATTTTTGCAAGTCTACTCAGCATCCTCAGCTGTGAGAAGAGTGCTTGAAAACTGAACTAGCTGCCTGGACAAATCACCAATGAGGCTGGGAGCATGTCCTTCTAAAAACACTTTCCTGATCAAATGAGGGCAACTGTGTCCAGCACTGCTGTGCACCAGCACATTGGAAGCGTGCCAGGGATCTGCTGAACTCCCTCTTCCCACTCTTGGAAGTTCTCTGTTGAGAGAGGAGTCAATGGGCCCAGTTGCATCTCTTCTCTGTGACTGAAGCCCAGTGGCAAATATTGCTGCCCTCAAATATACACTACCTCCTTACTTGCTCCTGGGTGTCAGCTCTCTGAGCAGATGCCTTTTTGCCCTTATATCAGTGGCACAACATTTTCTGCAGGATTGGCTTTTTCATTTAAATGTTCCTCAGTGTTCCTCTAAAATGCATATTCATCTCTCTTAACTTATGAAAGGAAAGCTTGCCCCCTCTTTTTTATCACTTAGAAAGATTAAATTACCTTCTCAGCTGATAGTAGACAAGATATACTTCATATTCCAGAGGCAATCTGACTACAAGGCCTGAACTGAGCAAGAGTAATTCAATTGACTCTACTCAAGCTGCACTAATGTACACCAACTATAAATTAATCTTTTCTTGTGAAATATGTCTAAGACTGACCTTGCAGTATCCAACTGACTGAATTAATTCTGGGCAGCATCTCACCCTTCTAAAATAATGTAGAAGTCCTTTTTAGGAAATTAGCCTAAAACTTCGCATTTTCACCTTTAAAGGATAAGTCAAAGGGCAGCACTATAAGAAAGATGACAGCAGAATTGGGCCAATCTCTTAAACAATCCACATACTAACTACATTTATCTATGATACAGATGATGAAAACGTAGTATTTTCCACAGAATTTTTCTTTCTTCTCCTTGCTTGTTCCTGTCATTTCACGGTGTTTTTATTCTCGTTTCTGCACAAAAGTCTACTCTGGACACTTTATTAATGTGAAATACCACAGAAGATGAAAGATCGAGATGGCTACATGAAGACTGTGAGTCTGTAAGAGAGATCTTTGCATCCTCTTCTTAAGCCACCCAAGTTTTGTTTATTTGTGCAGGGTCACAGCTGTTGACAGGGCAGCCAGCGTTACTTCAGGGAGACTTCATGCTGGAGAACCAGGGTGCTGTTCTACCCAGGCAAGGGAAGGCAGAAATGAATACAGAAAGTTTTCTGTAAGGGGCACCTGATTTCACCCAATGAACTGGGGCTCAGGCCAACCAAATCTGGCCATGCCATGCTGCCTGCAATTTCTTTGCCACCACCATGCAATTCCGTATTCATTAGATCATTCAAACTGAAATGTTGTTATGCTATTTGGGACTGCAATGGCAAAGGTCCCAGGCAGCATGAAGTTTTCTGGTCTTCCTATGCCAACATGATTCTATGATTTTATTCTATGATTCTTTGACTTACTGACCCTTCTTTGATAAAAAGTTAAACCAGTATTCCCCATCTGCCCCGTCTACCTGGCAAATGCAATCAGAGCTCTTTACTTAAAGTAAATAACTGAATACATTTGCCTTAAGCTACCCTTAGCACTTTTTTAATCAGGGAAAGAAAGCACTTACAGCAATTAAAGCAAAAGTCAATGTGTAAAAATCAGCTTATAAATTAGTTTCTCTGCACTGTCAATTATTTTAAAAACATTTTTGACTGCTTAAATTAATTCCAATTTGAATTCAAGATGCACATTGCCACAGAATGAAATTCAGGACATCATTTTTTTCTTCATCACTACTGAGCTTTACAGTCATATCTTTTCTCTTTACTTTTTTTCTGCTTCTCTTGAGTCATCGCTAATGAAAGCTCTAAATATAGGTATGACTAACAATGCAAACTTTAGAAACTGTATGTAAACTACCACAAGAAAAACAGATCAGAGAGTTATGCTCACCAGAAACTCAAACAACTGTTGCCAACCACTACATGCAAGTGATGATTACTGCATTTTTCTCATTAGAAAGGCAGCTGTCATATAGCTTACGGTTTGGACAGAGAGAAATAAGTTAGCATATTGCTTGAGAGCTGTCTGCTAAATCCTTGCTCTATTTTGCCAAAAATACACTAGAACATAAAATCCTTCGTTCTGCAGAATAATAAATGTCATGTTTCCATTCCCCAGTGTCTTGTCAGATTGTTTAAGATAATCAGGATCAAATAAGACAAACACAATGAGCTCTGGACCTCAGACTTCAGAGCAGTGGTTTTGACACTGCCAAAGACAAGTGACAAACCAAGCAAAGACTAAATGCTTGGTACTGTTGCTTAGCCCACCACAAGGATACAGTTTTTATCTTTTAATCATGTTTTTTGCCAACAAGCTACCAATACAACCTCCACTGCCAGACAGTAACTCTCAAAGACTCTGGCAGGCATATGGTCAAGACCAAAAGTAATTATTTGGCAAGCCCAAGTACAGGCATCTGAATCAGATGGTCAACCGAGCATCCCTTAAGATGTTTTGTGCCCAAGGACGCAGATAAAGCACCAGCTGATCAACCACCAGTTGATATTTACTACTACTCCTACTACTAGTAGTAGTGATAACAATGATGATGCTAATGGGATAATGCCAAAGGACGTTCACCACTAAGCTCCTTTTCCCCCAGTCATTCTCTGCCTCTAATGCCCCCATGTTCGGGTCCATTTTTCCCAGTATCTGACAGTCCAGATTATCTGAGTATTTGTTTACAGCAACTGGTACATGAGTTACCTATGGTGAAGATCATTCCTACACAATTGCAATACACAGTTGGACAGGAACAATCAGGGCTGATTATTTCTAGCATGTGGGGTAATTAAGTATTCTGTGTTATTAGATGCAATTTATTGCCACCAAATTGTTTGAAAAAGTAAAAACTAATGTGAAGATAGCTTGACCAACATCTAACCAGTGTTGATACCAGATTTAGTGAATTCAGTGATGCTGAATTTAAGAGAGTTCTACCATCTTGTGTGGACTTTCACTGGAGTCTTCTGTGCTGTCCTATCTTATTGTCAGCACATTCGGAACTGAATTATCTGAACCCATAAGGCTAGCTTTGAAGAAATCTGTCAGTGTGAGATGAGATACTGCCTGAGATTTTCAAAAGAGCTTATGTGTTTTTTTACCTTGGCGTTTATAAAACTGCCACGTTGATGATGATGAGAACGATTCCCCAAGTTTTGCTGCACCATATGGTCCATGTGTTGTTAGGAGGCCATCTACTGTGTTTCCTTGTTAGTCATTCAACTGCATATTGCGTCCATCTGCAACTCTCATATGTAGTTTCACTGTAATTGCCCTTTTCATAGTGCATTTCATTCTGCTTCGTGCTGGCTTGTGATAATGTTCTTTCCAAGACATGCTTCACTAAACACTTTTTGAAAGCTGCAGTAGGGCTGCGCTGAATGGAAGGGTCGATGCAGGTGATGAGTGCAGCTCTAATGTAAAAGAAGAAGGGTAAGGGTGCTTATCTTGGGGATGAAGAGAGACATTACTTTCCTTGCTCTCCTTCCCCTTAATCCTCAGCAAAGCATTGCAGCGGTTCCAGAGATGTAAAGAGTCTCCTCAGCCAGGTGGGCTTGCATTACTCTTTCACTCCCCACACTTTGCCACACTTCAGGTCTTGTCCCAGCTCTGTGTCTCCTGAGGAGTCTTTAAAAAAAATATCCTCAGCTATTACCTCATGGTATCTTTAAGACCCCTGGAAGCAGCCGTAAGAGCGATATTTGTGAGAGGCTGGGACTGTGAACACATCCTGCAGCCAGATAACTGTGCTGTGATCACACCACAGGCTCCAACCTGGGCAGTGTGAAGGTCGTACACTGCACTCTGGTGTCAGCAGAGTGAGCAGGAGACACCTTCCCCTCTGCCAGTGCTCGACAAATCCTCCAGCACAGTGCTGGCTTTTGGGATAATTCGAGGCTGACACAATTTGTATTCCCTTAAAGACCTCATTACACATATTGCTCATTTAACCTTTAAAAAAGATGGAAGAAAGTGTGCCAATGGATTCTGGCTGATAAATATCTAAATTAAGTAAATTTAATTAAAAACTGTTGTAAATGTCATCTAATCTGTGGATGCTGCGAAAATTATGGTTGTAGCTTTGAACCAGTTTCAAAATGTATAAGGATCTCTTTACACAATTTTCTACAGAATATTTTTTCTTCTTGGTTTCAGGAGAACAGTTAAATTGACTTATATTTTATTGCTCAGTAAAAATATTGAACTCAATACTTGGAGGACTTTCTTGCATCTTGTTACTGCCAGGTGATGCTGGCTGGAACACTGGTTTCTTTCTAAAGCCATTAAGTATTATTTTGCCAGATAAAAGATGGGCAAGGAAAGAAAGATATGTGCTAAGTTTCATCTAGGGAATCCTACTTCTCAGTACACAGGAAATAAAAAGATCAATGCATTTTTTTTCAGCTTCTATTCTGGCCACGTTGTGTTGTTTGGGTGAAAACACCCTCAGCCCTGATGTTACTTTAGTGCACACCAGTGACAGCTACTCAGTGGGGAGCACAGTTTGATGAATTTAACAAAATCTTGTTGGCTGACCTTTCCATGCTGGAGACATGATTTCATTTCTGTTGTCTGAAAATGAGCACCAACAAGACAAGTTATTTCCATGTCTCAGCTGGAATATCATAGTCCTAATGTGTTTCCAAGTATTTCTTTATCTGTGTAATGCTATGGCTTTCAAGTCTATCTAAGAACAATAACTTTTTTTTTTCCTTTCTACTTTCTTTTTGTACTAGCAAGAAGTCAGCTTATTTTGATATTTTTTTTCCAGTCACTCTGTGTGCTGCAAATATCAATGCAAAAAACCCCTGCTTCTTAGAACAGCGAGGTAGGAAAGCTCTCAGAGATGCATTTGCAAACCAGTGCTGAGGCATATGCAGAAACTGGTTCAAGACCTAGTTCACAAGTAGTATCCACAATATGTAGGATCGCAGACAGACAAACTGAGTGGAATACTGGTGATCCAAATTCAGTATTTTATTCCAGTCACCTTCCAACATTGCTGCCAAGTTGGTTCTTCTGGTTTAATCATTCTTATGATGTCATTAAAATTTAAAAACCCGATCCTACTGTAAAGGGCTTGGATTTTCTTTTCAGTTTGTTCTTCATAAAGGCAAAGGGGATCACTCAATAGATCATTTGTGCAGAGGGTGACCTGGCAAAGCCACACCGGCAGAGCTGAATTGGTGGGCCCCAAGGGGTGACCAGCAGCCAGGAAAGCAGTTACCAGCAGCTACAGTAGGGCAGAACAGGCAACCCACAACAGCAATAGGAAGAGCTTATCAGACTGTGCTTTTAAACTCACTGTCCTCTGTGGAGGTGTCAAACCCAAACACCTAAGACCTACATTGATGTAAGACAGGCATGTCTGAGAGGATTCCAAGAAGCAGTAAGTGTCTAGGAGTCCTTGATTCCTCTGCTAATATTCCCCTGCAATTGCATCCTTCAGTGGAGTGACTTATGAATCCCAAAGAAATGCAAAAAAGTGTAAAAATATTCAGAAAATTCAAAATATTCAAATCACTGTTCACTAGGTCACAGGTCAACCTCTACCACAGTTTGAAATATACTTTCATCTCATTTAATAACTCATCTTCTGAAGTGTTTTGAAACCTTTCTCTTCTGCCAGAGAACAGATTTGGCTCTAAGGAACATTTATGTTTTTATTGCTTATTGTTCAGATAGTACAAAGCAATGTACCAATTCTGCTCCCAGAGAAGTCAGTGACAGACGTAAAACTGAAGTGATGGAACCAATTCGACAAAAGATGAAATAATGCAACTAATACATGTATGGATGTATAAAAACTTGTGGTTTGGGTTAATCCTGTTTTGGGACAAGGAGAGAGGAGTAAGGACAATGTTCCCCTCATAAAGTTCAGATCTCAGGTCTTTATGGGTATGCTTATTTCAGAGAGAATTCCTTTCTGGCTTTTCTTTTACTGGTATCTCCTATGCAGGGATGAGCAATTGGTTTTTCCAATCCTCAGTTTTAACTGAGGATTACTATAGCAGGTACGATATGGAAAAAAAGATATGAGGTAGATTGATTTCTATTTGCAACATATTTTTCAGCTTTGCCTACAGCTTACTCTTGAGACCTTATTTCTTTATTTCATACCCTACTATCATTCACATCCCCCAGCTAAAAATAGCCTTTACCTAGAAAAAAAATCCTGCTAGCAGTTCCAGATCTAGATGGTATATACATCCCAGCTAACTTCAGGATCTCCTCAGACCACATTTTTCTCTATTTCTCTTGCTAACACTGCATTTCTTACCATTTCCAACTCTGAGCTTTCCTTGGGAGTGTTATGTGCACTTGCTTGTGGCCCTTCTGTCCCCAGCTGTGCCTTTGCCCAGACTCTTTGTCTCAGGAAGACATTTCCAGGCAGGTGCTCCTTGCAAAGCTGGAACCTGGTTCCTGGTGGTCCTCAAGGCACAGCCAAGAACAGGCCACAGTGACAAGACCTGGTTGATCTTCCTCAGCTCTTGGGGCAAGGGCAGCAGGGTCCCACAACTCTGTATCCTCCTCTGCCAGCTCAGCCCCCCTCTGGCTGGTGCTGAAGAGGGGAGGAAAGGACAGGACATCAGCCAGGGAGCAAAATCTGCCCCATGCTTGCTGGCATCTCCACATGCTTCCCAGATCAGCATGCAGGAAATCCCAGTGCTCTGAGTACAACTCAATTCCTTCTTCAAAACCTGATTCCCTGAAAGACTCCTATAGAAACTGTTGGGCCAGTTTAGGAGAATAAGCTCCATCCATGTTAACAATAGCTTTTAACACTGAGCTGCAGAGAGGACAAATCTGAATGTGTGTAAACCCAGCTCTTCCTGTGTGAATTTCCATAGAGATTATCTGGCACTCAACAGAGAAGAACATACAAATGAATTAGACTAAAAATCACCATTCTTTAACATTAATTTGAACATATTTTCTTGCTGCCTTCTCCCTGCTTGAAAAAAAGCAAGCAAACCCAATCCCAAAGACAACTATTTCCCCTCCTCAACATTCACACGAAGTCACTGATTCCTTTACATGCACAGGCAGCAACAGAAGTGGCAGGTGATCCTCACATTCTCATACTTACAAGATGCCTATTGTATTGCACCCTTATAGCCCATGAGCTTTTCCACTGAGCTGGACACCCAGCATTGTCACTCCTAAAATATTTGTGAGTGCTACAGGATTTTCTAGGGAAAGATTTCTTGAGGCAAGATTTAGTCAAATTTAATTCAAGTCACTCTGTGCAGCTCCATTTGTTAAGAACAGCTCCTGTGCTTGAGAAGAGCCTGTCACTGTGTTTTGCCTCACAATGCTACAGAACACAATAACAACAACATTAAACTCAATACCCTGAAGGGGCAGTTGTAGTCAAGGGTCACATTTTCCTTCATTCCAATTAACCTACTTGTCATATTGGATGGTAGATGCACTCTGCAAACTGCCCTCAAGTGTTTCTCATGCTCTTTTAGTAATAGAAAGTGGGGAGAAATAAAATAGTTCATGCTTTGTTGTTTGACTTGTCCTTGGTATTTTATCTTATTGGGAAACCCAAAGAAATAAATACTGTTGTAAAGATTTTAAGTGTCTGAAAGCACAAACAGGCTTCTGACTTGTGCAATATGCCCAGAACACCAGTGTGAGCAACTCCAGTCCCAGAGAGAAGAGGGACCAGACCTTTTGGTTCCTGTCCAGATTTTGCTCAACCCATCTGCTCCCATGCCAAATAAAAGAGTTGTGGTGGATGCCAGGTACCCACCAAGGCCATTAAATATCTTCCTCTCCTCAGCTGGACATGGGAGGGAAAATATAATAAAAGGCTTCTCTTGGGGAGAACAGGTTATAGTCAGTACATCACACATTGTCTCCAGTGTTCCTTTTTCCTCCGAGGAAGGACTTATACTTTTCCCCTTCTCCAGCATAAGCTTCCTCCCACAGGACACAGTCCTCCATGAATTTTTCCAACCAGTCCTTCCCACAGGCTGAAGTTCTTTACAAACTCATCCAGTGTGGCTCCTTTCCACAGGGTGCAATCCTTCAGGAACAGACTGCTCCAACAGAGTCACAAGCCACAGAATCATTAAGGTTGCAAGCGATTATCTTGTTCAACTGCCAACCCAGCATCCCCAGAATCACCCCTAAACCATATCCCCAAGTACCACATCCAGACACCTCTTGAACACTTCCAGAAATGGTGGTTTCATCACTTCTCTGAGTAATTTCTTCTGATTCCTTATACCACTCTTTCAGCGAAAATTTTTTTCTAATTTCTAATTTGAACCTGCTTTACCTCAACTTAAGGCCATTTCCTCTTGTCCTTCCACCTGAAACATGGCAGAAGAAACTGACCACCACCTCACTACAAGCTCCTTTTTTTACAAGTTTTAGAGACCCATGAGGTCTCCTTTGAGCCCTCTCTCCTCCAGACTAAACAACCCCAGTTCCCTCAGCTGCTCCTCATAAGACATGTTTTCTAGACCCTTCACTGCCTCTGTTGTCCTTCTCTGGACATGCTCCAGTATCTCAATGTCTGTCTTGAAGTTAGGTGCCCAAAACTAGATACTCATTCACCACTTTATTTCACATGCAAAATGAAGCACTCCTGAACTATGCAAGGGCCCTATCAAGCCAAAAGAAAGCAGCAGATGTTTGCGGAGACCAGAATCTCCCCTTTCTTGGCACCCCAGTGGCCGTAAGCTGCATACTCACCAAATCACTACCTTCACCACTGCAAAGCTGTGCTCCAGCCTGCACCAGGAGTGCAGCCACAGCCTGTCCCTGAGGAGTCCAGCTTGGTTCTCACTGATACCTCAGAGCAGCCAATGCTGTCATTGATGCCTTTGGTATCTTGAATTGCTTTTGACAGTAGGTTCACTGGACATCTCTTTGAAGATTAGTGATTTAGGTGATTAAACTATGAGTAAATTTCAGCTCTCCAGTTTTCCAGGCATGTTTGTGTCTCATCTTCATCTGGTTATAACAAGTGTTGCAGCAGGATCAGCGAGCTTATGTGAATTCCCCATATGCCTTGCTGTGTTGATTCCTCTCTTGCTCATTTTTATGTGGAGTTTGGCACTTTTAACATTTCCATACCACAGTTTTATTGTTAACTTTTCCTGCTTGAGTTAATTGAAAGCTATAAAATAGGCACCTGAAATGCCTCAGAGGCTTCCACTGTCAATAGTGAGATGAACTTTTCTCACATCTTCAATTTCTTCGGAACATTTTGCTTGCAGATACAGGGTAAAATGCAGCTGGAACTTTTCTTGGTTTTTTCCCTCTCTTTTTGCAGATGGTTTTGAGCTCAGGTGAAGATTTTAACTGCTCCAGTAATCCATAAAATGCAAAAATATCTCAACAAAATATTTGGTTCTGTGAGACACTGGGATGCCTCTCTGAACTTAGTCTCTTGCAGCAGCAAGGAAATGATGCAGTGATATTTCCAGATGGAAGTGACATGGCTTTTCACAGCTGTGAAACATGCTCTTCTTCTTGCTGGCTCTGCTAGAAGTGGGAGCTCTGCAGGCCTGGATGACAGCAGCCTGACATACTTTTTTTTTTGCTTTTGCCCAAGCTGTAGTTCAACTCTCCTCCTTGCTCCCTGCCAGCATTCCTCTTCCACTGCATCCCTGTTCTTCTATGCTCTGGACATTCCTGACCTTAAATTATAATGTCCAGCAAATTGTGTTTTGTCTTGGCTGTAACTCAAGACTGAAATATCCTTTTTCTGAGCAAATTAGCAACTAATAAAAAAAAAGGATGTGAGGATCATCCCATCTTCAACCTAAAGATGGCTGATGAGACCTACCAAGCAGTGCAGACCACTAGGCAGCCATGAGGGACATGGATGGGTGCTAGGACACCCATCTGCATGCACCTCCTTCCTAGGTGGCTTGCAGGTGACTTGGTGTGACACTGGGGCAGCAGCAGCAGTCTGCTCCCCACAGCCATGTTCTCCTGTCTATTGACTGGGTGTGAGCAGAATGACTGCCCTGCACCTCTCCTGGTGTGAGACAGAGGGACTGCCTCATGAAGCCATCCTCTAACAAATCACCAGCTGGCTGAAAACACTGCACACATTTTCCTTGGAACAAAGAAGGTGTTTAATAGTCCTGCAAGGTCATCAGGGAAAGCAAGGAGCTCTGCTTTGTCATAGAACCATAGAATCACAGAATGCTTTGGGTTGGAAGGTATTTTAAAGACCACCGAGTTCCAGCCTCCCTCCTATGGGCACAAACACCTTCTACTAGAACAGGTTTCTCAAAGCCCCATCCAACGTGGACTTGTCATGAATTTGTTTTTCTCCTGGGTCTTCACCTGGAGCTCTGGGGCTCAGCTTGCCTTGAATGTGAGAGCTGTGCAAAAGTAACCTGATTTAATAAAGCACATGCTGGCTTTTCAGAATACTGCACTGAACTCTGGTCTAATAATCATCTAGCCTGACAGGGCTCCTTAGATGAGGAACTTCCAAAAGAGGCTCAGAGCGAGGGTTTGAGCTGAAAGCATTTTAGCCTCAAAGAAATGGAATTTCAAAAGACTGAATTACTGTATGATAATACCAAACATCTTCCTCTTAGGCAGAAATCTGGGAGCAATCAGGATGAATCTGCTATACCAGTTGTTTCTGCAGAGCATGGCAGTGTTGCTGTCTCCTTGTAAGCAGGATGAGGGGAAAGGCAGAAGAAAGGCTCACGTGAAGTGGGGACCCCACCAGTCGGATGTCAGCCTGCTGTTCAGCCCCAGTCCACTGCCATAGGGAAAATTCTCACAGCTGGTGGCCCCATGGGTGAGTATTCTCCTTATCTGACTTGTCTCCTGAGTCCATGCAGTTTATTTTGACCCTTGATACTCAGCTCTGCTCCCTAAGGAAGCATTAAGTTGCCTGAGTTTGTATGAGCACAGAATCCTATGAGCTCTCAACAGAATTCCAACATCTTGTTCATTACTGGGACATAATCGAGGAGGCAAAGTAGGGCACCCATACTGATAATTTATTTTTATCATCACTTCCCTAATTTTTTCTCCCTGGCAAAACTGTCTTGAGCATCTAGTTATTCTCTGACAGTGATAATAGAAGGATTTTTTTTAGAGTATGGTTCTATTCAAGATCAGAAGACTTCACATCATAAAATATCATTAAAGTGTGAATTCAAGGTTGGGAAAGATGAGGTCTTTACAAGACTAATGCAATTAATTCTGCTCATTAACTACAGACTCAAAATACATACACAGAGGCTGATGTCACTTCTGCTGTGGAGAGTTAGATCTGAAAAATTATTTTTTTCCAGTGGATTTCCCAGTGATAAGGTGGCATGGAAAGCTCCCTCCCTGTATTACATACTGATGAACATAAAGTCATTGCAGGAGGAATGCTATATGCTGTAAATCTTTTAGTGTGCAGTAACTTCTTGTCAAAGTAAGAAGCTTAAAGAAATTAAGGTCCAATATTAAATAATTTCAGTAATTGAAATGTGTTAGATTAAAAGTATGTTTCTTTGCCTTTATTTTAAATGTAATCCTTCTCACTCTGCAATCCATCTCAGCACTTGAATTCTAGAAGGCCTCAGTTCTTTACAGTTTACCAGAGCTAATACCAACCTCAGTCCTTCTTGCTTTCTTTTCACAGAGGAATTCTCACAGTGGGATATTTTCAACATAACGGAACTTTGATGTAAAAAAGCAATTTATTTTTCCAGCAGCTCTCAGTATTCCCTTTGCTATAGCTGAAGGTATAGCAATATCACCCTCATAATCAGCCTCTTCTTTCTATTTGGTGCTACAAGAAAGCCTATGCTTGTGTTTGCCTGCAATCATTAAATGAGCGTGTTTGTGTGCATGTGAGAGAAAGAAGAGGAGAGGGAAGAAATAAACATCTGTCCTACTAGTATACAACCTTATTTGCTGTGCCCTGGGGAGCTTTCCTTCTCTCCTTTCCTCTTTGCACACAGTCACACTGCTTTCCTTATCTCTCCCATGATTACTTGCATTGTGTTCCCACAACTCCCTGGGAGAGAGCTCCTTGGGACAGGGACATTGTCCTATAAACCAAAAAACCTAATGTCGCCACCATAAACTAGCCATTCTGCAAACAGTCAAAGCAATGAAGCCTGGTCTCCTGTGGACATGAGGGGGAGGCGAGAAGGGAAGAGAGGGAAGAGCAAATAAAGAAGCTCTTAGTCCTGCCCTGCAACGGGGAGAGAAGAGATGGGCGGATTTAGCAAAACAAACTTACAGAAAGATTTCAGAGCTCACTCAAGCTACTCACTAAAGCTAATGATCACAAGAAACTTGAATCAGTGTAGTGTATTTGGGGTTCTGCCTTGCTTGCACCAAAACTGCTGCCCTCAGTTTACTTTTTTCATTGCTTGAATGCATCTCTTCAATGCTTGTTTAATAGATTTTTGTTTCCATCTTTTGGTCTTAGTGTCTATTAGAAATACAGCCTTGAGGCAAACTTTCTCACAGTAGTGCCTTACTTTGTTGTATGCTGCAGTACACGTAGTTGGCTCTGACAGCATTAGTTTTGCACTGGTACACTGTCAAACTGGCTGCAAGAAGTATTGTGAAAAAAACAAACCATCTGCTAAGTGAAAATAACATCCTGATTTGGGTTTTTATGCAACTATTTAACTCCATTTAAATATCCTCTTTTCCCACATATGAGTTTTGAAACCAAAATCTTACTGCAGCACTTGTATTTGACCTGACTGCCAATCTGAGTCCAGCTCATAACTGCTTAATGTGCTTTTCAGGCTCCCTATCAGCCCTTCTCTGAACTACTCAAAAGTCAAGCAAAGTCATGACCTGACTGGTTTCTTGGGTCATTCTTTAGCCAAAACTCCTTGAGAAAATACATTTTGGTTGGATTGGATAATCTTAGAGGCCTTTTCTAACCTACATAACTTTATTATTTCATCCTGAGGATACGAACTCAGATGAATGTGAAAGTTCCTCAAGACCCAAGGGCTCTTTTAGTAAACCTAGACCAAATAGTCCTATTTAGTAATGACACTAAGAATCAAGGAATTTTGCAGTAAAAAGTACACACTTCTTATACTGTATGAACAATTTAAACAGCTTCAACAGCTTCAAATTTGTGTCTGATTCAGCCTTCACCCAAAGTATTGGAGCCTAAATGGATCAAGCATAGAAGCATTTCGGCCTGGGGCACTGGGAGTGTATCTCTAAAGGCAAATTAGATGGGAAGAACATGGGACGAACCAAGTGATCTGCAGAGTTGTTTTAAAATATTATTATTATTATCATTAATTATTTTGTTATTGTTATGTAGTATGTGCAAAAATAAATGCAGAAGTATTGCCTGCTAGGGAAAATAGTGTAACAGGTGATTCCATGCTTGCAACCCATGGCTTTATTGCGTTTGGGGCTGGTTTATAGGTCCTCCAAAGGTAAGAATTTCTCACAAGACACCACCACCTCCAAAGAAGGAGGGACTAGGATTCTTGTTATTTTCAGTTGCTCTTTTCCATACACAAGCATTTAACAAGCAGTGAAGAGACATGATCACCATCCCAGAGTGGCTGAAGAGCAACAGGCAGCTGTAAATATAAACAAGCCTTTACATCTTGGCTGTTGGGTCAGGGTCAGTGTCGGCTAAGTAATATCCTTGATACATTTTCTCTCTTCTCCCTGGAAGGTGTATATTTATGCAATGGGTGTAGTGGAGAATACTTCTCATTTCTCATGTATTCTTTTCTCTGGTAGCTGTAATGTTGCTTATTATTTCTTCTCACTTCACTGGAATTCTCCAGTTGGCAGAAATGTAATGAGAAATGTACTCTTGTGAGGGCATTAAATAAGGAAAAAAATTGTTTTCAGAAGGATGTCGTAGATGAGATCCTGAAACCATGTTTGCATAGCTTTTAATATTTTTGCCATATTGTTTATCCTTAGTGAAGGGTAAAACTGAAGCACATCAGTGTTGCCTAGGAATCAGTATGAGGCAGCTAAGACAATTTGTTAGTATGCACTTTTTCTCTTACAGTACTTGTATGCATTTGTGTATGGAAAAGTACAGTGAACTTTTAAAAACTGTACAATTATTTAACTGTACTGACACCATGTTTTTCTTTGGAAAGAAGGAAGCATGTTTCAAACTTATATAAAGATTGTCACTTGTGCCCCTTTTACTATAACTCATTGTTCATGCTGTTGCAGACAAAATCATTATATTTTTAAAGTTAATGTAAAATTTATGAAAAATAATATATGCTCTGTAATTTCTCTCTCTCTTCTCTTTACCTTAGCAAAATACTGTTTGCCATGTCTCATATCCAAAGTATTTTTAGAAACATAAGCAAGACTATTAACTTAAAACTGCTGTTACAAATTGTGGTTGGTTCATTTTCTTGGCTAAACTCAGGTATGAAATTGGTGTTACAGCTAGAATTACAACTGAACACAGAAATGCATAGCTAAGCCCTATGAAGTTCCTGCAAGAATAAAATAAACCTGAAATAAATAAATACTGTAATGTTGTTTGAATTATATGTTCATTTTGTTGAGTATCTGCTTGCACAAATGCAGAACTCTACTTCAGTCTGGTTTTAGTTTTCAGTCTGCTGGTTTATTTGAATCAAATACTGGTGAAAATCTCTGGGCTAACAATTCCACACTCACAAAGATCAGATTCTGGGCCCTCTAACTGCAGTGGGAATTTTGTCATTTAGCCTCACAGAATCCAAATTTTGTGTACCTTTGCAAAACAGCACCCATTAAATAGCTATGCTATCTTTCTACATAATGTCTTCCTTGCTTTTCATCTTTCTCTCTATTAGTTGGTCTCAAAATTGTGAACCTGCTTCAGAAACCCTACATGACTGTGTTTCTTGGTTACCCCCTCTTAGTAAGAGTTTTGTATCCTGATGAATCATGGAAACATGCTTGCTATGACTGGGAGACTAACCCACAAGTTTTTGCATTGACTCCATAAAATAATTTTCAGCAAACTGGAAAGTTTAAATGGTGACCAAGTTGGGAAAGTGTTTGTGGCTCCTCAAGCCCCTTTTGAACATGCCTGGGTTCACACACAATTTCAGTTTGCATGCTCAGACTTGTCCCTGCAGCAGCATGTCCTTCTGGGAACATCTTGGCAGGCATGGCAGGGATGGTGCTGGCTGTTAGATCAGCTGCAGCTGGAAGTTTCACTGAGGAATGTTTGCACCAACCACCTTTGGGTGTTGAACTCTGCTGCTTGAGATAGGTGCTCCTTGAGCCTCTCTGCATGACAGAGACAGGAGTTGCACCTATGGTAAAAAGCTATGTGGACCCACAAATATGGGCCTTCAGAGTAAAACAATCAGTTCAGAGGCCACTTCTCCAAATTTAACAATTTTATCTCAGATTAGGCCTGGTCAGTCTTGCATGGATGCTCTTGTGGCTGTACCTGTACTATGAGTGCCCTCCTGGAGTGCCTCTCCCAGTTTGGTTTCATCTGGAAGCTGAGAGTTGCTCTGCCGTGAAAACCAGTGTTTTAAGTGGAAACAATTGGGATAGTCCCTCCTGAAGTGCACTCCTGATCTGAACTGAAATACCAATGTAGCTCATCCAGAGTCTCTGCCAAAAAATGACTCACAACATCTGCTCTGAGCTGCTCTCTGGAAGTGCACTGGCTAAAGAGGAACATAAGAGAAACTATGCCTAAATGTCACTGGCCCAAGCTGGCATGAGCTGTCCTTCCTCTTTTTCTTTCCTTCCCTGCCCTGGCATCCCTCACATCGCTTAGATCACTCTTCCATTTCAGCTTTTTGTAAACGAAGAAACAGGTTTAGTTATTGTTTTGAAAGTCTTCTCCTGTCATCCATAGTCTATATTTTGTGGTGCATATATCTGGTATCCAGCTTTTCCAAGTTTCAGTGATATATTGTAATTAGGTTGTACAGTAAAACTTTGGGAATTAAATTACACAAAACTCACTTTTAGCTCTTGATTTTTCTGGCAAAGTTATGATGAGAAATCAAAGTTTCCATTTCCCAATTTAGAAAAAAGGATGATCAAGTAAGAGCTCAGAAAAAGAATGTCTGAATTATGTCTTTTTTTTTCCTATGGAAAATTGGAGAAGGAGTTGGGTATTTGGGACACAAATACCAATTCATTGTGTACTGTCCTCATTTTCCCCATGCAAAGTGCAGTTGGGAAGAAAAGCTCTAGTGGGCTCACATGCTAATTTTTCTCATTGCCTCTTTAACTTGCACAGATTTTTCAAATATTGACTGGGCTTTGAACTTGACCTACTTAAGGCACTGGTTATGGTTTTCACTTAAACAAACACCCCTTCAGATCATGTCAGTATTATAAAGGGGCCTTGCAGCTACTGTGAACATTGAGAATATCAGCATCTTAATACTCCTTTATACTACTAGACATATTGTGAGGGAAGTCAGCTGTCCTTCTCTGCTTCTCAAGGCTTTCACGGCTTTCAGTGTTGTTCTTCAGGACCAGTTTATGCTAATTTCTATGGAATTGAATTTATTCTCAAGTCTGGACCTGCTGATCACCTCTAAATTGAATCCCTCAGATCAACCTTCCTCTTGAGCTGTACCTGAAGCGGGAAGCTCTTTCTTGAGGCAGGTCAGAGGCTGAGGAGCCTCTGTGTCCTCTCCTTGCCTGCAGCAGCAAACTCACAACTCATCTTCCTTCTGCATTTCATCTGTCCTCTCTGCTGCCTAGCATTTGGCTTGCTTTATTTACTCTTCATTGTTCAGAGAGGCATTTTGTGCTTTTCATGCAATCTTCCCAGGCTTCTGATTATGCTCCATGGGCAAAGAAGCAAAATACAATTCAAAGTCAGCCTGGTGAGAAAATCAAAGGCATCTGGTGACAGAAAGAAAGAAAAATGATACAGTGTTGTGGCTTGCATGGATTTTTGAAATGGAGACTTGCATACATTTTTGATATATAAAATCCTTTTCCTTCTACACAGTTTCACAAGGAACATTCTTACTGTCAAGAATATTCTCAGCTCACCTGAGAAGAACAAAATTAATGACTTTTGCAATCTAACATTTTCAGTCACCCAAGAAGAAAAAAGCATATTTTTTCTACTTCTGCAAAATCAAAGTACTTCAGTCTAAAAAGCAAGGAGAATTTTAACAGTAATAGTAATAGTAATAGTAATAGTAATAGTAATAGTAATAGTAATAGTAATAGTAATAGTAATAGTAATAGTAATAGTAATAGTAATAAAAGTAATGTTTTACCTTCTTTGTCTAACCAAGATTTCTACAATGAAAATAAACATCATCTAGGAAGCTGGAGTACAAACGGGGCAGGATGGGTGAGAAGAGACAGATCTTTACCCTCTGCGAGTGGAGGGGTGGTTTGTGGGCTGGGAGTTTGCAAAGGGAAGGAAACTCGGAGAGCCAAGGAGGGCTGGAGAAGCAGGACCTGTGCATCGGCCCCACTGCAGGGAAAGAAGGGAGGTGGCTGTCATACAGCTCTGGCTCTCAGCTGGGGGGTGAGGAAGGGTAAAGGAGAGCTGCTGAAGAGCTGATGGACAAATTTATCTGGGGACCGGGCCATGTTGATGAGTGACTGGCCAGCAAAAGATAGAGCAGCTCAGCGAGGGTGGAGCTTGGTATCCCAATCTTCTGCGGCTCCCTAATGCTTCTCCCACCTGCTTAGCCCCAGCCCTCGCTCCCTCCAGGTCTCTCCCCACCCGAAATGCTGCGGAGTCCCACGGGTGCCCTGCAGGGGCAGGTCCCCGCAGTGCGGGGCCAGCGGGTGTCCCGGTGCCCGCAGGGAGGGATGAGCCACCGCCGGGGTGTCACAGCACGGCCACCGGCCCCACGCCGCCACGGCTGTGCCCAGAGCCTGCAACCAGCAGCCGCGTGTTGTTTAATTCTTAAACTCATGCGTACTTTAACCAGATTCTTTTATTCAGCCTGATGAAAAATATTCTGTTTGATGTTTTCACAGACAGCATCTTAAGGCGTTACTTTGACTTCTCCTCTAGCGCTGCCCTTTCCGAAGTCATTATTACTCATTAGGTATATTGTGCAGAAAGCAAAGTAGGTCACGGATGAAAAGCCCCATCTTAGCAAGAGGCACCGGTAGAGCACAAAGCTATTTTCAACTTTCATGAGATAAAAAATATTTTCTGTAGGATGAAAGCTGTCACTGCCAGCTTACAATTGAATGCCAAGTATGTAAAAACTTCCATTTTGGATTCCCAGGCTTTCATATGTTAAATGCATTGTTTTAGAAATTAATTTCAAAGATAATTCCCGCTGTATAACCCACACTGACTTACACATACCAGCAGGGTATGTGCTGAGGACAGGTACTCAGCTGGTGTAAATCATTGTCAGCTCCATCAAGACGGGGCCGTTTCAACCCATGAGGGTCTATCCTCAAGACTCCCCAAAGGGAGAGCAATAGAGGAGGTGATCTGGGTGGGCACTGGGAGGCAGGATGACAGCCTGGAGCTTGGGCACTGGAAAAATCCCTCACAGCCCTGCCTATCTGTGCATGGCACTGAAAGAGTGAGTTGGCACCTGCACTCTGGGATGACCTCTAAAGCCAAGATGACAACTTCAATTGCAGCACCTAAATGCACATCATTCTGCCATCATTATTGCTTTGCACTCTGACTCATTAGTTAAAACAAAGGCTTAATTTTTGTTAAAACAAAGGCTTAATTTTTGTTTGATTGCTTCTCCAACTTTTATTTTTCGTAATCACTTTATACTATAATTACTTCATACTTACTTTATACTTTTATGTAACTAGTTTCATAGTTGGAGATGTCAAATAAATACAAAGTCAGACTTTCTGGAATGGTCCTTAATCTCTTTAAATTGTTGGGTGTCTCTCTTCTGGCTCTCCATTTAACAAAACATCCAGCAATTTTTTTTTTTATCCAATTTCTAGTAGGACCTAAACTCTGGGTTTAAGTAGGAATTAGACTGTACTCATAGTATATCCCTTCATCAACAGAATGTGTCTGAAGTACTTTCAACTGCTAGAGAGGTTACCTTAATATAATTATACTTTCAAGTTATTATTGCATAAAATAAGTTGACATATATGGCAACAGAAATGTATATAAGTTGGTATAATCAACTTACTCTACTGATTTGAATCTATTGATATTTTCATTAAATTCTGTACATTACAGTTGAAATGAAGTCTTATTTTTCTCTTTAAAACAATAATTGCTCAAAACTAAAATGTAAACTATAACAACATAAGGGAAAATCTAAATTTATTATCATATGTTAGAGTAACATAAATTACAATAAAAGTAACAAACTATATGCTTGCAGCCATGGTTTTAAAAAAAGATACCCTTCAACTAGGGAAAGTTATTTAGTAAACACTTGGAAATAGGGTTTGCTACAGTCACAAATAAATTTTTAATCAGAGGTAACTTCTATTGTAAGTACAAATGGAACATTTTCTGCTTTATATTTTTTTCAAGTAGCTCTGGTCAAGGACTAGGCCATTTAAATTGAAAGCCAAGTACTCACTTAAAAAACAAAAACACTCCTAGTGAGTAAAAACCAATGTGAAAGGATAAAAATTGCTAGTTTTAAGATAATCAAAAGGCAGGTGGCCATAAATAATCAATTTAAGTAGACAAACAGAAATTTTACCTCCTCTGTTCATTAAAGGTGTTTAGTTGCTTAAAAAGCTATAGCACGTTCACATTGGAGAACACAGACAGTGCATCTAAGTTAGCTTTGCTGAGATCATTCAAAGAATAACAAAACGTTGATTTCACATCTTTAATTAATTCCATTTTCATTTAAATTTTAAGTAAGACAGAATAATCATCTAATAAATAAGAGATGCTTTGTTTGGCATTTCAAAATTAAGCAAAGCATAAATTAAGGATCTGAATAAATGTTTGTAAGCCATAACTGCACAGATAATTTGATGTGGATTTGCTCACCTTCTAGTATCGCAAAAAAAAAAAAAATAAGCTCATCAATTATTGATTACAGGCTTTTGTGTGGGGAAATATTCTGAAAGCATCAAGTTAAAACAAGCAGCAAAAAAGGATTAGCCATTTTCTGCTAATGATTGAAATCATAATTAGAAACAATTGTTTTCTTTATTTGGATTCAAACCAGTAACTATGACATGTAGGTATCCACTAGTTTATTATACAACTCTTTCAAGACCTACAGAACCAATTACCTGCTATGAAATCCAGTGCTGAGGACCATGCATGGAACCAGGAGGCTTGGCCTCCATTCCTCCTCCTGCTGTAGACGTGCTCTCAGTGCCAGCTGGATTATTTAATCCTTTAAAGGATCACAAGCTGTCCTGGCCAGTACAAGACTTTCAAGTCTGTGATCTCAGTAGGCACCCAGAACCACCTTGACACTGAGTAGAGTTGTTCTAATGTATACAGTGACCTGCTGTTGCTGCATGCACCTATTGGTTTATTATCTCACTTGTCATTTCAGAAATGTTTAAGCTAAACCAGGCAGGACAATATATAGGATATGTCTGTCTTGGTGTGGGTTTTTTTTAATTATGCCATATCTGCATTTAGGTTTTCAAGTTGCCCAGAAAAGATACAATGCCAGCCAAAAGGAGAGTTGAACAAGTGCAAGGAAATTAATGTAAGATAAATAAGAAATCTTAATTCCAAATTTCTGTGCTTGCCTATATGTATTTTTGGTACCTCCAACCACCAAAGGACTTTTGTTTGTCAGATGTTTCTGAGAACTAATGTATCATGAAGGATTTCCAAGTTGCAGCAGATTTCTTAACCACTGACTGTAAATTTCCTGAAATGGGCTTTTCAAGGTGGGAGGAAACACAAAACTGATGCCAGAAGAAAGGTAAGAGAAATGGAAAAACTTGGTGCCAAAATAAAATAGTACAACGCAAGAAATTCTGATTAAGTTAACAATGTGAAAGAAAACCCGAACAAAGAACAAACTAAAAATGCTTGGTTCCTTGATCAGAAGACAAAAATGAGTAAAATATCCAGATTTGTTTGAGAAAAAACCCTTTGGGTCCATACAAAGAAAGGTTAACGAAGTAAAAATAAACAGATTCAGAAAGCCTGAAGGCAAAGGCCGCCATTGGCGCATCTCCTTTGGGGCGGCTAGAGGAGGCAAAAGGGACTGGACAAGCAGCAGACAAGGATTCAGGGATGCAGAAGGTTTGCCTGCAGGGCACTGAGGAGCTCAGGATGGCATCCTTCCCACATGCCCAAGGGAACAGGACTCGTTTTCCCTCCCCATCACATGTTCCTCACCATGTATATGGGGAAAGCCACAAAGCAACTAACAGTGCAAGGCCACAGGTGGAAACTCCCAACATTGCATCTATCATGTCTTCTTGGAAAATGAAATGTCAAAAATACTCCAGGCTTTTAGGAGGATGTAGAAAAATGAAAAACATTTTAAGTGATAAGTGACTTGGTCAGTAATAGAATAAGACCATAACAGTTTCTGAAAATTATTTGCAGTAGATTCAAGCACACAGAAATTGTAATATATGTTGCTCTTTGAGTGTGAAAACTCCACATCTGTGTAATGTGATTTGTGAAGTCCACACAATATGAGAGGATGAAGGTATTTCAGTCTCTGAGATGTCCTCAGATCTGCATTTTGGCTTGCAGTGCTTGAACTATAATGCCTTTTTGAAGAAAATGATGTGCGTGGAGTGTATTGAATGGATGACTGTGCTAAACCTCTTCCTTTTCAGCAGGTCAAGGTTTATTTCCTGTCAGATTTGCATTAATGACCCACTGACCTACTTTTCTGATCCACCTGGCAGAACTCTGCATCCCTGAAATCTGAGACTTTGTCTGCTTCAAAGATTTGTTTTGCTTAGGTTTTGTGACAGAAACCATTAGGAGAGGGACACTGCAGATAAAAATGAAATGTGCTCTGCTCTTTGGTATCGCACGTGTATTTTTATTTAATTGTGTAAGTGTTATCCATCATGATAGAATTGACTGCTCCTTTTTTTTTATGGCTCTGTGTTTTATAAGGTTTTCTTCTCCTTCCCTCATATTACAAAGAAAAAATGAGCTGTGCACATTTATCCAGTGATTTCTAACCAGTGCTGCTTCTTTGCCTGCTCTAGAGCAAGAGTAAGTGAAAAGGCAGGCGTAATGGATCAGTGAGGAAAAGGCATCTTCTGCTTGTCTTAAATCATCTACTTTACAGAGAATCTTAAATTGCTAGAAATAAAAAAAAAAAAAGTCCTTGGCAGCTCAACAACTGCATATAAAACAAATCACATTTTTCAGTGATTCGTAAATGTCACCATCTCAGATAACATTTATGCTTTCATAGAAATAGGAACTTAATTTTCCCCATTTATATTATTAACTTACTTTGGTGAATCAGATCACCTACATTAAAACAGAAGCAGCTGGTGACTCAGAACAATGATACGTTTAAAGATCAAGCAGAGCATTTGCAAGTACGAAGCAGCACGCAGATGGAACTGCTTCTTTGAACCACCAGATAAAGATTGATCTGTTAAAATCTTGCTAAAAACGGGCACCAAATGCTTGTTGTCAGAAGTGACTGACAGTCCTTGTCCGAAGCTGAAATGAAGTTGGGTTTGCCTATTCATTCAGTGGGTGCACAGTGACAGCGCAGGAGAGAGGGAGGGCTGCGATGGGCTGTGATGTGACAAGCAGATTGCCATTGCTTTGCTGTCCTTTTATAAATACTCCAGGCTAGGGGAAAAAACCGACAAACCAAAAAAAAAACAAAAAAAAACCCCCAACCAAACAAACACCTCTGTTATTGCAATACATTGTTTAACATTTCAACATTTCTGGTTTGCTCCCTCTCCCTCTAGCTTGGTACTCATATGGCCTCCCAACACCAGTTTACTATGCAAACCTGTCATGACCATATAGAAAGCCAACCTTGTACCATATAAAAGCCAGAATCTTTATTCCAGCTTGTCAGATGGGGACTTAAGATGGGAGTTAAAGGAACTACTAGGAAATACCAAGGCTGCACAGAAAAATGCAGATTCAGTCCAGTGCCATGACCACAACCCTCCCATCTCCTCCATGCATGTGCACTTCATTTGTTTAAGAGCTGGGAAACAGTGACTAGAATATGCCCACAACACTTTGTAGGCAGAAGCAGCCTTGCTTTGACTGTGCTTTAGAGCAGCCAGGTGTGTGGTGGTGAGAATGAAAACAGAAGTGGCCATAGTCAGCCTGGCACCAAGTATGGACCCTGTGTCTCAGGGTGCACTGAACTAAGCACTAAGCACTAAACTCATGCAGCTCCAAGGATGATCAGAGCCCTCTCAGGACTTCCTTGCTTTCCTTGCTTTCTCCAACAGACATACCCCTAGTAGGGATATCCCTCATGGAGCAAAGATTGGTCTTTCAATACTCATTTAACTCATTTCCTATATGACAAACTCAAAAAATTAATATTCAAAACACTGTAAAAAGCAGATATCTACCTCAGTCCTAGCAAGTAAGGGGCTGATAGTTGCATCTAAGATGGGCTTTACTTCACTATAATTTAATTTTTGCTTGACTCATCTCCACTTTAGAATAAAGAGATGCTTCTGGTGACATTGCCAATCTTTTTCATGCAGTTACATATTTACTTTAAAGCAAAAGAGCTCAGAGACTGACACGAATACATTGAAAATATGAGCTGCAAGTCTAACTCACACAAAAATATATGTGTGAATGATGATAGCAAATCCTGCATGCCAGCAGAAGACAGGGTGATGGTAGTATTTCATAATTATACCTAAGTGAAAGGTTCTCTGCTAGTTTAGGGGTTGTGGCATCTAATCTGCATTTTCATGAATTAGTGGTTTTCACCACGTTACAAAAACATCTTGATATATTAATGAAAGCAATGTAAAGCATATGTCACTGTCAGATTCCAAGCAGGAAAAAAGTGATTGTATTTCTCACCATGTATATCCAAACCATTCCAGCTACATGCATATTCCATTTCATCCTAGCATCCCTTACTCATGAAAGCAAAATGAATCAGAGGGTAGACTGTACAGCTATTTGATTCAGTCCCTGCAGATTGCATTGATTTTTGTAACACAATAAACATTCTTTTCAGCAGTATATTTTGCTCAAAAGATGTTTATATTGCACTTATTAGACTTCAGAGCTGTTGAGTTCAGAGCTATCTTTTAAGGCAAGTCTGTAGGGGTTTATTTTTATGTTTCTGATTTTAAAGGCTGTCTTGACATGTGGCTGATTTAAGTCTCTTTTTAGGAGGCAAGTGTTGAATAAAACAATTTTACAGGTGTCCCTGAATTCAAACATGGCTCTTCCAGAAACCCCTAAGGGCCCAAAGTCCCCACTAGGACATTAGAAACATGGAGACACAAATGATGGTTCTATTTATTTATTTACCTGTGGAGTGTTAGAATCTGTGGCCCAAGGAGCAGTCATCAAGGAAAGATATGGAACTGTTGAATGCTTGTGAGCTGACCCAGTTTGAGTATTTATCTGTATTCAGGTGTTCTGTGGCTTAAAAAAATGCAGTCTAATAAAAATTTCAGGCATCTGAGATTCTTTTCACAATTTCTATTTGTTCCATCCATTTTGGTCCTCATTGCTTGCATTCATGATCTTTGGGGTCAGTAATGGCTTGTTTTCCAAACTAAGCCTGTGTTGAGCTAAAATAAACACCAACATACACACTTTTATAGATGTTCCTTCATAAAAAATAGAAAAGTAGCAAATTCAAAGTTTGCACTTGATTTAATGTCCTTTAAGTCACAAAAGATGATATTTGTAAAGAAATAAATATTTCCTTTCCAAATGGGAGATCCATCCTGCACTCTTCTGAGGGGCTCAGTGCCCTCCTTTGACAGCCCTTGAGTTGAAATGGGAGAACTTATAGAATCACAGAACATTCTGAGTTGGAGGAAACCCACAAGGATCATCAAGTCCAACTCCTGGCCCTGCACAGAACCATCCCCAAGAATCACACCCTGTGCCTGAGAGCTCTGTCCAAATGTTGTTTCAACTCTGTCAGGCTTGGTGCTGTGACCACTTCCCTGGGGAGCCTGTTCCACTGCCCAACCACCCTCTGGGTGAAAAACCTTCTTCTAATATCCAACCTGAACCTCCTCTGACACAACTTCGGGCCATTCATTTGAGTCCTGTCACTGGTCATCACAGAGGAGAGATCAGTGCCTGTACTTCCTCTTCCCCCTTTCACCCCTTAGGACTGTCATTAAGTCTCCCCTCAGTTTCCCCTTCTCCAGGCTGAACAAACAAACTGACCTCAGCCACTCCTCATGTGGCTTCCCCTCAAGGCCTTTCACCATCTCCACAGCCCTCCTCAGCCTTATATCCTTCTTATGTTGTGGAACCCAGAACTGCCCTCAGCACTCAAGGTGAGGCTGCCCCAGTGCTGAGCAGAGCAGGACAATGCTCTCCCTTGCCCAGCTGGCCATGCTGGACCTGATGTCCTTGCTCCCAGGACAGCCAGGGTTGTCCCTCTTGGCTGCCAGGGCACTTCTGGCTCGTGTCCAACTTGCCATGGACCAGGGCCCCAGGGGCCTTTCTACAGGGCTGCTCTCCAGCCTCTTGTCCCCCAGTCTGGCAGGGTTGCCCCACCCTGGGAGCAGGATCCAGCACTTGTCATTGTTAAATTTCATTTGGCTGGTGATTTCCCAGCCCTCTAATTTGTTGAGGTCTCTGCAGATTCTCTCTGCCCTGGAGGGAGTCAACAGCTCCTCCCAGCATAGTATGGTAGGCATACTTACTTAGTAACCCTTTGACTTCTGTGTCCAAGTAATTTATGAAGATGTTGAAGAGAACTGGGCCTAAGATAGAACCCCACTTGACCAGTCAGCAGCCTGATGCAGCCCCATTTACTACAACCCTCTGCACCTGGCCCATGAGCTGGCATGTCACAGCCTGGCTTGGCATTTCGCAAAAGCAAGCCCTTGGGCCTCTCTTCTCCATGCCTTTTCTTTCACATCTTCAGCCAAAGAGCTATCTATAATTTTTGTCACTTTCATTTCCAGTATGTCACTATGGATTATGAAATGTAAGCCACCGTCTGCCCATTTAATGGAGCACATCACTGCAGATAATCTCTCTGGAATGTAAATCAGTTTACTGTTACCTGGTTACTGCTGATACATGCACAAACTGGAGAGGAGATGGCTCTAGCAGGCTGTAGCTTTAATATAGAGTGTTGAGTATCTGTCAGACTCCCCTTATTTTAATAGCTGTGCTCAGAACAACACAGAGGTGTGATGCATTCATCTGCATGCATGGGAATATGTCCATCTGTATTTAGAACATCATGATGACAAGAATCATTCCCACAAGCCTGGTTTGAATGGAAGTTGCCTATCACATCCTTTTTATTTCCAGAGAAGCAGCTCGTGGTCTTTCTAGGAGGTGGCTGAGCAGGCTGCCTGAAGGGCAAGAGGGGGCATCATGCCAGCTGGGAGGAAGGTCAACCTGGGCCACAAACCTCCATTCCAAACATGGCATCCACCTCCACCAGTCTGAAGGAGCTCATGGCAAACAACACGGTAAGCATGGCATAAACCCTCTCATCCCTGCACTTCACATCCAAGTTGGAGAAAAACATTGCAGAAAGGAGCAAGATCCAAATCAAGCCTCAGCAGCAGCTCTGGGAACAGAAGGTGTGGGGCTGAGGAGAGCATTTGGTGCCGCTCACTTGTCTGACAATGGTGATGCCACTGTAACTTTAAATCAATTGTCACTGAATGATCCAACATCCTTTAAAACAGTTTTTCTCTTACAGGCAGACTTTCTCCAATACTGTTTGAGAAAAGTTCTGCCCTTGAACTGGAGGCACTACAATAATGATGCAGGCTTGCTTTTGCCCCCACAAAGTGCTGAACACAGAGATATGGGTGTTCAGTTTCCACAGTAAAGGCTTGAGAAAAGGCACACATGCACGTGCATACATGAATACAATACACACGTGGTCACAGAGATATTGGCACAAAAGATACTGAACCTCTTAATGGACATCTCAAAAACTAAATCCTTTCTATTCAAAAAAGCTGGTGGTATTTTAATGGCAGTGTTCAATACACTTATCCATGTAGAGAAGTGCTTGCTGCCAGAAACAAGGCATTTCCAAGCAGCAAGTGTGTTGTTTGGTGTATGTTTTAGCACAGAACCCAATGGGCCTTACAGTGACAACCATGCAGCTGACCCCTAATGAGACTAAGAAAAGCCCTTGAAGACATTAACCAAAACTCCTTCTGATTCTTGCAGGATGATGCTTCTTCATCAGGTTGTATATCGACCATGCCAAAGTTTTGTATGACTGTTATTTCCTATGGTGTTGCATTCCTAGATGCGGTCCTCAGAGCCTGCCAGAGGGAGAAATCCCTATTGCTAAGGAAGTCCCAGGCAGAGGATGAGGAGAGGGACAGAACAAGACTGTGAAGGTAACTAGTTTTCCTTTTTTGTTTTGGGGAGAATTCAAGGGCTATCTCACAATGAAGCCTAATTTGTCCCGATCTCTGCATAACAGTGTCCTGGACTGCTGATTTAATTAATGGGCATTTGACAGGTTGAGGGGTGGGTGGTCTAACCAGATCTTTAATTATTTAGCAAGATTTAAAAGCTACTAAGTCCTCTGTTCATAATGGATCATTGCTTTTTATTATGAACCTTTATCTCACACCATTGATGAGTGACTGATTAGTGGAACTTTATCTTCAAGTGTGAAAATATTTTGCTTTACCTCCTTCTCCCAAGTTTTCAAATTTACCCTTTTTCTGCCAACAAAAATCACTCTACAATAGTTCTGATTTTACTGCCAACATGAAAGAATTCAGAGACTCTTTTTTGAATTACACAAAACAACTCATTGAGCCCGCAGAGGATCTTTTACATTATCTGTTGGCATGGACATTTTTCCTACGATTGTATCTAAAGATTGTGCATATTGCATTCAGGTTCTCTTCCTTGAAATGCATAAAGTTAAAAGAAGAAACATTCTCAATATCTTATTGTGTAAATCCTTCTGACACAGTTTCCACATTTCTGTAGGAGATGAGAACTGATCAGTACAAAGTAGGTCAAGAACTCCTAAGAGACACAGTGACTGCTTTTGATTTTTCTACCTTGAAGTTCAAAGAGCATGAGTAAGTTCATTGAAACAGGAAGAAATGAGTTATTTAAAGAAATAAGGATTCCACTTTACATGTAGTGACGAGAGAACTTAAGAAAGAGGAGCAGGTCATGAACAAGGTGGTGTGTGCATGAACATGCATGTGTCTGTATGTACTTTCCAAATACTGTTTTGAGACAACACTACCATTAATTGAGGATGAACTCTTCCTAGCATTAAAATTTTCTCTTTTAATAACGAGTTTGCTCTACTGAGGTTAATTTGAAGCATAGTGTATAGATGTAGCATATAGAATGAAACTTCTCATCAACTGCATCTTCAAACAATTTACTATAGCTAAGGACTACACAGACTGAAATTTAGAAAAGACAACAGCTACTCTCTCCTTCAGCTTCTGTAAGCTGACGTAAGTAGTCTTTCAGCATGGGAACTATATATTTATACAGGAGCTGTACCCAATAAGCCACTTGGCTTTAGGACCAGGCATTGGTACTCTTTTGTTTGCAGCACAGGCATTGCCTACATGTTTATGGTGTAGAGCCATAGAAATGTTAAAGAGAGTGATGATACACACTAGTGAGGAGTTAAAGGATTAGGACTTAGATCATCTGTGAGAGAACTATATCCATCCAGAAGAGTGACATTTTTCACTTTTTGTTTCACTTTTGTTTCACTTTTGTTTCACATTTGTTCTTTTGTTCAAGGGACAAACTAGCTGGGGGAGTTTCAGGGGCATAAGTCTCAGCTGCCACACGAACATGTGCCAAACCAGGTAATGAGGAAAGAGCTGCACCACCTCAGGGTCTCCTGGCCACGTTGTGGCTGCCTCTGACCCTGGTGAACTGACATTTAGGAGAGAAATCAGAGGAAGGTTAATGTGACAGATGGAGACAAATACCAAGAAATGATGGAGGGCTTATCCCAGAAACACTAGCATGGTCAATTTAAAAGCTGTTACTTGGATAAATTCCCCTTTCAAGTAGTGAAAGATGTTTGATTAAAGCTGTGTAGGTGGCTAAATTCTGTTCTGTACAGCTCTATCACTATTAGAGATACACCCTTTGTTTCATACCAGAGAGAGGGCAAGAAAACCTGTCTGCTGAATTAGAGGTAACATGAGTAAAAATTGAGAGTAAATCATTCCAATTTGCCCTGAATTTCTTTATATGTTTTTGTTAAACACTGCATATTACTGCCATATGAAGATAGGTTTTTCATGCTCCACACCACTGAAAAGATGTGCTATAACATTACAATGAGCTCTTGCTCATTCATGCTTTCAGTGATCCACTCAGAAAACAGTCACAGGAGATGGTCTGTCCCTCCTATAGCTCAGAGTGGTGGTGTCTGTCTCTCAGCAAGTCCTGGATTTGCCTCAGAAAATCCCTCTTGTCCTCTTGCTTTATGCTGTGTGTCCATCCACTGCCAGGCAGGTGTGCTTGTTGTGTGGTACCTGTGGAGGAAAAGGTTTGTTTTGCTCTACAGCTTTCTCAAGACAGAGGAATATTAGGGAGAGGGATCTCTGAGATATAGGATTGCTTTGGTTTGATAAAACTTCACATATGAGGCATACTTGGACCTATCGAACACCCAGCTCTCCCTGAACCTAGCACGGGGCAAATAGGCTTTCTCTGGTGACCCAAGAGCACAACCTGTCTCATGCCACAAGTGGTCCTGGCATGAACAGGCATTGCCTGTCAAACATAAGCACATAGAGCTGTTGACAAACACAAAGGCACAAAGAATATTTTTAGAGGCTCCTAAGCCTTGCAATTGTTGAATAATAATAGGAATTCAGAGCAATGTTGCAATAGCCGTGATTGTCAGAGATAAATGTAAGCCATCATTAATAGTGAGGTAATATTTCTTCCTAGATTGGCTGATGTAGCTGGAGGGAAAAAAAAATTAGCCCAGATGAGCCCCAGAAGCAGAAGCCCTTCTTCTGGTTTCCAGGTTCTGTTTCAGACCTTGATCACAGCCAACAACTAATCTACTCTTTTCTAACCGAATCAGTGAATGTAAGGAGAGATGCTACTTCTGCTAACAACCCTCATCTAGCTAAAGTGGAGAAATCAGATTTGCTGCTCTGGGATAGGCTGTTTGTGAATAGCTCTGATTCTTTTTCCTGCTGTGCAGTGACCTCAGTCAACACGAAGTGCATAGCTCTGGCTCACTAACCTGTGAGTCTAATTGGTATTCTGTAAAAGTCCTCACAATGCCTTTTAGTTAAAGCAAATGTCAGAAAACACAAACTCCTTTGTGAAAATTCCTCCAAAGGAAATAGCAAGAACCCCACCACACAAACGCTACCTCTCAGCACAGGCTGCACATCCAAGCACTTAATTTGGACTTTTGAAAGAAGGCCTGTGCAATACAAGCTTCAAGATGTTTACTTTCCTAAGTCTCTTTCTGGCCAAGAAGAATGACTTAATTCACAGGGTGGTCCAAGCTTTGTTTTGTGTTCCTGGAGCCCAGATGCCCATTTGGAGACTCCCCTCGTGAGCCATGTGGACACAGCACCTCCCTGAGCTGAGGGTTTGGCTGCACTTAAGCACAGTAGAAACATGAGGAACTGCTGGACTTCCCCCAAGGTGCAAACAGCTGCTCCCCATCACCTCCCATCCCACCACACAGTCACGGCAGAGGCACAAATAAGACAGATGGAGTCAGCCCACAGGCTGGATTTGGCCTCCAGCTGGAGCTGTCTGACTTTATAGCTTGGAGCTAGTTAAGTTAAGGATTGATTACTGGGTGGCACTTTTTTTTTGCTAATGACATTAACATAATCTGTGAAAAGCATGACAGTTTTACTCTGATGGTTACTGTGTATCTTACCAAACCTCAGATTCCTGCAAGTTTGGTGTTGAAGCCTGAAGTGGTCACCCAAGGCTGCCTATATAGTTGATGCAGGGGAATGGGCATCTCCAGAGGGTCAGTAATCTTATCTGTCTTTGCCATCTCTTATTCTGTTTTTCCTACAAAGGGTGTAAAAGTCTGGCTGGCTCAGGCTTGAACACCTTAGCCTTTAGATACCAAACTTAAGGCAGATGAATCTCCCACTCATTAAGGCAAATTAACTAGAAAGTCTCACTAGCCCCTTTCTCCAAAAACTATCCTCTCAGAAAGTTGGTAATAAGTAGGATCCTCACTCAAAAAATCCTTCCGCCCTCTATGTGTAATAATAAAGATTAGAGTAACTGGAGTATGGTGATTTTCTGGCCTGTTTCTGGGACAGCCCTATTTTCCTGTACTCAAGAGCTTTGCTTTTATAAGGGTAGCAAGCCCCCACCAGATCTTCCTTTTCCATCCCCTTTAAATAAGGAAGCAGGACCTTCAGTGAGCATGGGGATCCCTATAGCCCATGTCCCCCTCAGCTGTCCATCACTTGCCATGCAGGTCTGCAGTGCACCCCAGCTGAAGGGCCCACTCCTCCCAAGTCTTGTCATAGAGCCTCCAAAACACAGCCCTCTTTCCCTCACCTGAGAGCTTCTTTTCAGCAATTTCAGTGGAAAAAACTGGAGAGAAACCCTGCTCACCTCAGTACTTCTATTTTTCCCTTGTTGACAAGAGAGCTTTCAGATGGTGGACAGGTATTGAATTTCTGTGTGCCTGAGCCATGTGCAGTGCAAAGCAAGGTTAATAGATTTTATGGCCAGGGGGAGTATTCTGATCACCTCACCCAACCTCCAGCATCACACAGGCCAGAGGCAGGAGCTGTAATTACATCAAGTTTCCAGTAGAAATGAAAGAACACACTCTGGACCTAATTGTCCTGCCAATCACATCATCCCACAAGTCCCCAGATTCTTTGACCCTCAGTAATTTTGCTGAGGAGAGTTTATAATCATAAGGTGTCTCAACATGCAGCTCGCGTCGCGTGCGAAAGAAGACTGACGTGTTCAGCTTCAGAAGAGTGAGAGAAGAAATCCACGTGTATCTTCCTGCAAGTGGAGTTTTCCATTTGCTTTTTTCTCCACAAGGCTGAAAATGCAAAAGGTAGCTTTCTCGTTCCCTGACAGCTCTTTACAGCTGTTTACAGCTGTGCTACACTCTCTCCATCCGAGTGAGGCAGAAGGGCAGCCTGGCTGCAAGGCAATTAATAGTGGCTGTTGGCTCCTTGACCTCTTGTCTGGTGATGTGTTTCCAAATGTATTTCTATGCAGTTCCAGGACACAAATACCCTCTAAGACAAACTCAGAAGACCTACTTTGAAAAGTTTCTAGAGGGTGAGGAAACAGTTACCAGACAGATTTATTGCTGAGTTTTCCTTCTGTTCAGATATGTTAATAAAATGCCATCCTGGTTTAAGGAAACTTGGACCAGAGAGTGTTTAGACACGATTGCAATTATTCCTTGGAATTGGCCTCATGTAAGCTTCTGCATTAATGAGGGATCATCTCTATTTGCACCAGTTCGCCAGCAGCACGACCAGCAAGCAATTAAATTCTAACAAGCACAAGGCTTGCAAGAAGACTCTCCCTGCACACAGACAAAGGTTGCTTGGGCTTGAAACCAAGCAGGGGGATGTAACTCTCTTTTTCTCACCCAGCCAGTCCCTAATAGATATGGATTTTTTTTCCAGTTAATACAGTGGCATGCCCTTATCAATTGCTATGTCATCAAGTCCTATGGAATGTGTAAATTCTCCCCCTGCTGGAGTGTAATCCTATTTGGCAGAGCATTACAACGGCTGTACCAAGAGTGATTGAGAGGTCAAAACAGAGAAGCAGGAGAGGACTTTTGCCAGGGTGTTTTCAGCTGCAGGGGCCAACTTGGCAATCTTCTTATCATCTCTTTCCATTTCCATCCTCTGACATTCCGGGTCAGTGCTTAGCCACCATTTAGAGCAGGTGTAACTCTCCTTTCTGGAGTGCCTTGATAATAGTCTCCAAATCACCTTTGGCAGTGCCAGGCTCCCTGAAGAAGGTAGGAAATCTGCCTTCCTTGCTTGGATGATCTGGAAAGAGATGAGCTTTCTGGAGAGCAACACTGCTCCAAGCGCCCCTGGGTACGTCAGTGGCTCAGAGATGCCAAGTGCAGTCCAGTACTGAAACACACAAACTCTCCCCTTTGCATGCTGTTGTTTCTCTGTTACCTTTTAATGTTTTTATATGATATGCCTAGTAAATCTTGAAAGGATGATTTTTGAAGTTTCTAAGATATAGAAAAGGATTAATAAAAACTTTATTATTTTCTTTTTAAACTTGTCACTTTACCAGTAGCTGAATTTCCAGGTGAATTACTTTCCTATAAAATGTCATATTAATAATAATGCCTATAACTCCCAAAGTCATCTGTTCCTTTCCTTGGTCCAAGAGGAACAGTTACTTAATTTGGTTTTAAAGACTCCCAGTGCGGTCCATGGCATGTCTCCCCAGATGATCCTGTCCAGCGCTTCATTTTCCATCCTGTTGGAAAGCTTTTACGTAATGCCTAACTTAAGTTATTCTTGCTGCAATATGAACCCATTATTTCTTTCACTTTTCACAAGGGAGAAGAAATTTTTCCTCTTCTCTCAGCAGCAGTCTTTTGCATATTTGAGGAATATTATCATTCTCCCTTCCCCCATCTTTAATCTTCTTTCCTTTAAGAAAAGCAACCCAAATGGAGTAATTCTTTCTGGTAGGTCGTGATTTCAAGCCCTCTGATCCTTCCTGCAGCTCCCTGCTGGATTCACTCCAGCTAGGCCATGTCTCTCTGGGATGCAGTGCCCAGTGCTACACAAAGTACTCCAGCTGAGACATTATCTCTGCTGGATGGTGTATGAGTTTTCCGTGCTACATTTCGTAATTTCCAGAGAATCTACTTTTCCACAAAGAGCAATAAACTATCCCTTTGATCCTGATCCAAGCAGACTTTCTTACTAAAAATCTAGGAGAGAGAGAAATTAATAGAAATCAAAAATTACTGTGAATATGTCTAGGAAAAGAAAGCATTCTTAATCTTGTGCACAGTGCACAAGATCCTCTTACAGAAACAAATATTTGCTGAAATTACCAGCAGAACAGGTTCCGGAAGTTAAAATAAGGAGGTTTAGCTGCTAGTGAGGAATGAGGTCTTGTGTTTTCCCAGTGATCTTCGGTAGAGAGCAACCCTTAGTCTCAGTTTTCATGGTTCCCAAAGTCACCACTGTTTTGAAGAACCCTGGGATATAGCACGTGTCAAACTAAGCAAACATCCAAGGTAGCTGTTCCTTTTGTTTGAAAGGACTATCTTAGCATCTAGCTTTTCTTTCCTTATACTTGTGTACTTCTAATGACCCTCATCAACAATAAGAGTTGACACATCCAAAACTCAAAACAGTGCTATTTCAATAGGGATGAAGTTTTACCAGACACCCTTGCACAGCAGCATAGAGAGGTGTTTCAGCTATGGTAAAATGACGACGAAATTCACCCCACTTGTCCAGTGCTCCAGGACTCTCACATAAAGCCTACAAAATGCCAGTCTCCTTTCCTGTGGGGACAATACTGGCATAGTGTCCCTGGTGCTGCTCATACCCTCTGATACAGGCAGAGATGCTGAGCCTCGGGGTGGTGAGCGGCCCAAATCCACGTCTGCCCCACCATCCCCTGCCTCCAGCCTGGGCTGCTGGCACCCACAGCCAGATATGGGTTTCAGCCAGCAGCCTCCTGACGTGGTCAGCCCAGAGCCTGGAGCCCTGTGTGTCCCTCTGCAGTATGTGAATGTCACCTTTTAGCAGAGATTATTAGTAGGCTTTGTCTGACTGACAAGCACTTGTGTTTTGCCTCGAATCTTCGAAGGCAGCAGGCGAGGGGGCAAAGAGCACTAATAGAATTCTTCAATGTCATTTTAATAGGATCACTGCTTTGTGCTAGCTATTTTTTCCCCTCTTTATCTTTTTCTGTCCTCTGCAAGGCTGTGTTAATGCCCTCTGGTGATACTGAATTCTTTCCAAGTTTCTCAAAAAAAGAAAAAAAAAAGAAAAAAAAAAAGAAAAAGTCCCACCAACGTTAATTATTGTTCCAGGAGGATATCTTCCCTTAAAGATGCAAGGTTTCTCTGAAGCCATCTGTCTGGATTTTCTTCCCTTGGGACAAAGAGAACAGTTAGCAACTCAGTATTTCCAAAAGGAAAACCGCAGCTCATGTAGATAATACAAATGACCCAGTTGCCCTGGGAAGGGAAGCGCCGTCTCGTGTGCGGTGTGTTCCATATGCTATCCATCCACCTTCCTCAGTTAATGAGGCTCAGACTTCTTCATGCTGGTCAAGATAAATATAAAGCTCCCTAACCCTGAAATCACCATAGTGAGGTTGCCATGGCAAAAAAAAAGTTCAGTCCATCACTGATTATGCTAAAACCTGATACAAAGAGAGACACTAACAGTGCATTGAGACATGGAAACATGGCTGTGATGTTCTCCAAATTAACATGATTTTGGTAGAGTTTAGATTTTATAAAACATCCTGTTCTGTTCATTTTTCTAACAAGATACATTGGGATTCTGCCTTATGGGAAGATGTTCTGAGAACAGGGCTGGGATATTGGAGCTTCCTAAACATCTAACTCAAGTATTGATGTTGAGACATGATAGAAGCAGAAATCCTGCTCCGCACTACTTGTATTAATGTTTTGTGACCTGACCTGCAAAAAAGAAAGGATATCTCATCCAAAATTTAGATCCCAACTCCACATTTCAGTTCTACTGTTGATAACCAGGCAGCTTAATTACCTCCCAGAGTGATTATGAGGCTGGGTTATTTAAGGTTTGAAAAGCTCTGTGGAGGTTCTAATAACTGAATGTCAATCATATACAGGAATAGAGATGTATGGGGTGCTCTGCTAGAGGCACAGGTCATAGGCTTGTATGGGCACTGCACACACCCAAACCAGAAATTTCCTGACCCACTGTGGACACCCATGCCATGCATATGCCCTTGGAGAGTCCTTCTGCTCTGTGTGAACAGCATAAATTGTGGATTATGCCTACTGCAGATGAGAAAACTAAGCTTAGAAACCTAAACTGCAGAATCCAGCTTGGGCAGGGCTCTGAAGGAGAAGTGGACAGTCCATTTCAAGGAACTTCAGTTACACCTTGGTAAAATGTTTTTTTATTCTGTTCTGAGTGACTATCCACAATCCAAGCAATAAACAAAGACACAGAATCCTGAAATCTCACAGAACTACAATACAGCTCTGCAAAGCACAGCATTATATCCTAAGACTTGAGAGATCACATATCCTCCCTTGACTGTGAGATATGACGACTACCCTGTCACTCTCATTATTAATGGGATGCTGTGTGCTCCAGGAGTTCTAGTTAGGTTCTCTTTGGCCATTTCTTAGTGTGCCCAGCCAGAGTCCAGCTCTCATTTCTAGACTATCCAGGTTTTATTTCTACCCTCATCATCATACTTGATGGTCTTTAGCCATAAAAAATGAGGCTTGACTTCATCTGTAAACAAAGTTTCAAAGCAATACTGTTATGAAAAAATGTGTCTCCAAAAAGATCAGAAGAAAGTGAATCCATGAAGAGAAGCTGAATCACCACCTGTAGCAGAGAGCTGGGACAAGAACGTTGTAAGAGGTATCACATTAAGGCTAAAATTGCTCCTCGTCTGCTTATGAGGGATGGACAGAGAAAAGCTCCTCAAACAATTATGCACCGCTCTTCGTGCAGATGGAGGGTGCTTAACCCTTAATTACTGAGCAATGCACAGTACTGCACCTTGATGTGCCCTCACCAAGTCTAGAAATTAGTTTTTTCTGGAGGAGATGGCAGATTCTGCTGCTCTCCTGAGAAGTCCTCTCTGTACAGCTCCCCCAGCAAGCAGAGCTGCAGTGGGATAGGCAGCGGGGGCTGCCTTGTGGCATCATCCTCGCAGGTGGCTCAGCTCTCGGGAGACTGAGGGAGTGCTGCTACCCCACGGCAGTGCCTGCTGTGGGGGCCGATGTCCGCAGGGACCGGGAAGGCGTTTTCATCCCTCCCACCAGGGCGTCTCTCTACCGGGGTGGCAGCCAGCCACCCGGATTGGTACCTGCAGTGCCAAGCCAGGCACTCTTCTGAGTCTGATCAGAAAATCAAAGATCCCTGAAGGAACTCTCACATATTTGCCTGATCAATTTGGATTGCTATTTGTGAATATTCTTTACAATCAAAATCATTATTCAATACAACTTTTTGTTGTTGTTTTTAAGTTTCTGGGTCTTTCTTAACACCACTAGTCCTCATATTTGTAACCCAAGATGGTTTTCTCAGTCTAGAGGTGTCCACTCCTGGTCCATGGTGCTCTCTACTCTGTAAATCATGGGAGTCCTAATGCATAATCCACATAGCTCATGCAGTGAAAGTAATCTATTTACGCAGGTGTTTCTTCAGAAGAGTGTAGGCGATACTAAAGAAAGGCATGGAAATGGTCTTACCTCAGACAGGAACAGCAACAAGGAACTTTCAGTCCTGTGAAAACTTTCATGTGTCTCATACATTGGGATGTGCCTGCCTTGCTACAGACAGGTTAAGCTCACACCTCAGTCTTCTGGACTTGGATCCAGGTTCTTGCTGGAGACTGATTAGATGTGATGTCTTTGTAGACGTATGGATCTGTGGTGATAGGTGAATCAGAAGTGTTTACAGTCAACTATTGTGACCAACATGGTGCAGATTTTTTCTTCCCAAAGAACAGTCTTAAAAAGTCAATCATCTAGATGCTAGGTTTAAGTGCACAAATAGTCAGGTGAGAATGCAGAAAAAATAAGCTGCTGTCAGGTGCATTCACTGGAGCAGTTAGAGATCTGTGGGACAAGTTTACACGTGCCTGCAGCAAGACACATTTGAACACACAAATGTCATGCAAACATCTCTGTATTCACAGAGTAGAAATGAACACCTCAAGTACTGCCATTGGTATTTTACTGAAGGCAGATTATGTCTCAAAGTACGCAGGCAGACTTTAGCAAGGAAGGAAGGAAAGGTCCTTTTCGTGGAGAACACTGCCATCTTGTGTACAATTGCATTTATTTAGCGCCCGGCATGCTTTTGAGACATGATACTGCGCAGAACTTGCTCAACCTTCTTGCCTCTTATGAAAACCCCAGCAGAGTTCAAGCCCTTGAATGGAGAAGTATCCCTAAAGAGCATCAGCTGTTCCAGTCCTGAAGCAATGATAACAAGATCCGAACTGCTTTCTGGACTAGCACATTTTTCCTTTTTTCTGCCCAGGACCTTCATTAAGTATATTTAATGGAGGAAGCCAGCTGTGTCAAAATGAAATCAATAAAATGGAAAACCAGGGCTGACAAAGTTGTACAGAAGTTTTTGTTCTCTAACAAGTGGAATAGCAGCATTTATTCACAGACTATCTGCACATGCTGGAAACCATGCAGACTCACAGTAAGTACAGCAATAGCAGAGAACTCCTGTGCAGGAAAACCTGGCACAGATGGACAAACAGACAAACCAATAACTATTCTAGTTTAGCAATTGCCCTCACGCAGTGCTTCATAGCTCAATGCAAATACGAATTACAGAAAAACTTGAAATACCAATATATGGTCAGTAAACAGTAGCATTCTCCTGGTGAGGAATATGAGACCCAGAGAAGCTATGTTTTTTATGTAGGGAAGAGCTCCCACAGTTACAACAGGAGAAGCCAATCCCATTTCCGTGCCTCATCCGTTAGTATGTCCTCCCTAAAACACAGAGCAATGTATCACAGCAGCCTGGGAGTCCTTCTGCAGAGTTATGTGACAGATTAGGACCCCCATAATTCTCAGGATTTCCACACTATGTTGCCATCCACAGTCTTTTAATCATCTCCTTCATGCAGGAAGGTCTGCTCCAAGTAAGTTTTTGTCTCCCTGCCAGCAAAGCTGAACGGTGAGCCAGTGACTTCAAGCATTACCTGGATCCTGGTGGACCTGAGTACCCCACCAGCTGTTTGGTCTCAGCCAGGGCCCCATTCTCCCTCACTCTGGTTTGCATATGCTCCCCTTTTGATGAGGTAATGGAGTGAAATCCACCAACACTGGGTGGGGACAATGCAACTCCTCTGTCACTGCATGGAGGTGCCAAATTCCAAGGGGTCCTTTGTACCAGGAAAACTGCTTGGGCCTCTTGAGAGGACCTCTATGGAGGACAGTTGAGACTGCAGAAAACTCTCACTCTCCTCCTGCCTATGTCAAGCTGAGCACCTGGATCTCCAGGGCGATATCTGCATTTCAGAACAAGGTGTGTGACATACAACCCAGGGTCCAGTTTATTGGATAACGCTGTAAGGAAATCCCACATGTTTTACACAGACTTGAGTGACAGTTACAGCTGGTGTGGCTTTGATGATAAAGATTTTCCCCTGACTGAAGCCCAGAGTGACAGAAGCATGCTGGTATTTCAGCTGGGAGGATGTCCATGTGCTTCACTGGTTATCCTACCACCAGGAGAGGAAGAGGACAGGGGTTTGTGTGTTTTGCAGAGGAGCCACCAAAGCCCTTGGCCACCATTTTGTCACCAGGAGATGCCTGAGGTTTTAAAGCCTGAACTGTCAGTTACTCATCAGTAAAATGAGATGTGTTTTTTTTTCTCCTTCTCCCTTTTCTAGCTGCATTCAACACGGGACTGCCACTGATAAGCCAGTGATGAGATTGTATTTAAATTAACTCAATTTTAATTAAAAATTAAATACTCAACTGTATTTAAAATGAAACTGATATCTCTTTTATAATACAACACAAATGCATAGGGCAGCAGCTAACTTTGAAAATGACAGTGTAGTAGTGTTTTTGAACTGAAAATGCCATTTGACATCATAATGTAGAGAGAAAGCCTGTATTACCCACCGGGCTGGATCTGTAACATGTGCCAGATGCCACAATGCCACTAATGCTTACTGTGTCTTGTAAAACTGCCTATAAACAGTGCCTCTCACCTGAAAGATTCATAGCTTTTCCTGAGCTTATGCTAAAGACAGCTATTTAGCAGGCAAATAATACAGCAATCTCTTTTCCTGGCTTGAATTGCACATGATTGTTTTTTTACCAATCAATTTACTTATTGAAAACCTGCCTGATTTCTGCTCTTAGTGGTGCTCACTAGCTCACCGCCCAACATTCCTCTGTGGATCAGAGTGTGCATATTTACTTTTTTTATTCCTATACACTGAAGTAAGGGAAGAAGTTTTCATGGGTCTGCATGAAATTTCCTCTGTGATTTGATGCTGCCATCCACTCTGCTACCCTGCAGTCTCCAGCTACATACACAAAGTCCATCTTTTGAGAACAGTTCTTCTCTCAGTCTACCCCAACACCTGAATTCCTGAATCTTCATCATAATGCAAGCTCTAAATTTTTTCTTTATTATCTTCTTCACCTTTACCCTTCTTCTCTAGAAATGGTCAAACTTCTCTAAGCTTTCCATCTGAGCTTGTTTTATCCTGCCTGTGCCTCTTGCCCTTCATCTCTTCCACTGTCTCAAGGGCTCTCACCTTCACTTTTGTCTCATGGGGAGAAGGAAGACAAGAAAAAGACTTCTTCAATCTCTTCCAGGATGAGACCTTTGATCTGCACTTGGTTCACCCCACAAGATCTGGTTCACATCCCATTCCTCAGGACTATTTAATTATCTAGATAGACAGAGTGAATGCACCTCAGCAGGAAAAGTTTACCACACAGGAAACACAACTCCACATTTTGCATATTCTCCTGGTTTTGCTACATCCTACAAAACTTTGCACCCTTTTATCACCAGCACTTTCTTGTTAAAGACTGTAGTTGATGCTTTAATGTTGCGGCAGATTTTTGCAAGTGTCTGTTACTGGGCTTTTCTGCCATGGAGGCGGCCCTCACAATGTCTCTTCTAATCACCTGAGGCCAACAGGAAGCAATAGTCAACTTGAAGGATCCAGGATATCCCTACTTTCAGCTTAACAGAAATAATTTACATATGGACAGATAATTAATGAAGTTTCCCAGCACCCCCAAATGGTCTGTACTACTTCACAGAAGTAGTACAAAAGGAGTTCAGTACCTGTCTTTGCTGCCCTTCTTGTAAATGAAAGTATTCCCATGGATATTGAGGGGAGGAGGATCAGGATGACACATGCTATAGCATGAGTCAGTTTCTGTGGGGGTAGGCAATGGCTGTCTGACAACCCAAGACTTGCTCTCACTAGCAAATGCTGTAACTTTTGCCTTTAAAAGAACCAGCTTTGTGTTTGATGGAATACCAGAATGACTTTTTATAGAGACATATTGCAGCAGTATCATACAAATATGCATAATTACATACATCTCATTGTCCATTAACTTTTATATGGACTGTTCTGCCCTAGATCAAATAGTTTCTTCTTTATTTAACATTTGAAGTGTTAAATAGAAACAATTTCAGAATTACTTGATATTTTTCCTGACATTTTTGTAAGACCTCAGATTTCCTCAGTCAGCTCTGTAAGTTCAAATTAATATGACAAAGTCCTGAAAAATTTGGCATGTTGTCAAGAGATTAAATTTTTAACATGGTATATAAAAACAAGTCATATTGTTCATCAGTCTCCCACAGAGGCCTGGAGAAAGTCTCTTGCTGAGAGTCTCTTGCTGCTTGGTTTTAATTTTTTAATGGTTCTGGCTTCTACAGGAGGGAATGAAACTTTTTCCTGCATCACAAGAGCCATCTGCAAATAACGAGACCTAAGAAGTTCAATACTTCTTTTTAATTCTGTGAAGAGCTAAATACATCAATAAAATACTTTATGCCTCCTACAACCCTTTGATGACTGAATTAACTAAATGAGATTGAAATGAGGAGTGATTTATAATGGGCTGTAATAAGAAATGAGAAATGAGTTCAACTGTCTTCCAAACAATTGACAGGGAATATGTTAGTTTTAGCAATGAGAGGGAAGCATTCTCCTTTGATCTCAGTGAGAGTAAAGTTTCTTTAGACATGATCCAATCCCAACAAATATGCAGCAAAATGTTCACATAATGGTGGGGGATTTTACCCCTTCGCAAAAGAAGAGCTACTCCAAACCGAGTTACTGACATTTCTGTTAGAAGTTTCCTTTGTCATTGCCTGTGAAGTAGATTAACTTCCCCAGATTTCCAGAGCATAAAGACAAATTATTCTAAACTTGAGTTTTTAAAACAGAAATAAAAAGTGCACCTTAACTTTCATGAGAATCGCTGTAGATCAGAACGACTTTCTTCATGAACTCTACAAAGACAAATACTAGTGTTCAGATGTCAGTTGTGGCTTAGCATTGTGTGCTCATCCTGTGCACTGATCCAACAGAGATAGATGCACACACCCAGCTTTCTCACAGTGAGTCATCTCACCTAAGTTAAATTACTCCCAGCAACAAGGCCAAACAAATATCCACCTGAGCATATTTGGGAAAGTAGGTGATAAGACAGCCACAAGGAGGAGGCAGGAGAGGCTGAGCTGAGCCCTGGTAAAGCAGGACCCGGCCAAAACAGGTATAGGACAGCACAGACATTCAAAGGACCCTCCTTCATTTCACCTTCTGCAGCCACGGTCCTGCAGATGCTTCTACCTATGTAAAGGTCCCTGACTGTGGGACCTGGCTGGATTCAGTACCTGGAGAACTGGCAGCTTAACCATGGCTTTGGCCTGCTTGCACAACACCTGACTCTCCCTCTGCATGTGAAATCGATGTAAAACACTGCCCTGCAGATTTGGTGAGTCCATATTGTGAATAGAAGATTTTGGGGGGAAAAAATAATCAGAATGGTAACTTATCCAGTTCAGGGCAACCTACCAACTGCTCATATGGCCTGGCTAAGCAGCAGACTTCAGACTTCACCATGAAGAGAACTCTATTACTAGTGCTACACTCACATTTCACACAAAAAACTCCAGTAATGGCAAACCATCTGCCCCCGTCTCTGGCCCAGGGTTGCTTCTCCCCCTCCCACCACCCACTGGCAGGGCTGCAGTGTGGGATGAGTCAGGGATGCTCTCACAGCAGTATGCTGGCCAGTAACTCATACAAGCCTCAGCACTGTTTACAGGATCACTGCCTCGGATTTCTCCCATGACAGCTGACAGAAAGACCCTTCTCACGCCGATGAAAAGTGAGCATTGATCTGACACTAACTGTTGACAGGCTGCAAAAATATTGATAGTGTATTTAGCAACAGAGCCCCAAGCCTTGGTAAATTAGAGCTCATGCTCTCCAGTTATTTTTTTCCCATTATATTGCCCCTTTCTGCAATGTATATTAATTGGCTGGTTGGGTTTGCTATTTAGCAGCCAGCTTCCTTTCAAGCTAAAGCTCATTCCCTTAGCTGTGCTTCCACAGCTCTTGCTCTGCCAAAAGGTGAAACAGACCTCATTATCTGTTTTCTGCAGAGACCTAATTTCTACAAAAGGCCTTGAGCATGGCAATGATTGGCAGGAAAAATAATAACAGTACAAAAAGCTGTTTTCACACCTAGCCAAAGAGTGAGAAGCATAGATACCATTTGAAAGTATGCTCCATGTGGGTCTCATCAGCTGGGAAGGATATTCAGCCTCTTCTGGTTTGTGATGATTCTCACATCTGCCCCTTTCAGTATGGCATCCTCCAGTGGCAACCTCCAATATTTCAGCAGATGAAGCAGTTGAGGATAAAAGATGGAGGTCAAAATGTCTCCATTCCTCCTGAATTGCTGTTCCAAAACACAGCTGCCTATGAAACTGCAAGGCAGCCCCTGCTGTAGGCCCGAGAGTAGGGAGCAGGCACTCTTCCCCTCTCCTAGGTAAAGCTGTCTCTTCCATAAAACTCCAGGCAGACCAGGTCAGCTTCTTTTTGAGGAAAGACAAAACTGGGGGGGGGGGGGGGCACAGTTATCATTCCCAGGCACAAGATATCTGGCTCCCCACAGCTACACAGCCTGGGAGAGCCCAAACACAGCCCTGGTCCTCCTCAGGACCTCAGTCCTCTCGGTGGTCCAAGAGCTCACAAACCCCAGCAGACCACACACAAAAGGGAAAGGCAGCTATGGTTTTAAGACCCTGCTGGAAGAAGAGACTGTGAAGGAAAGAGTCTGAAGTCCCACCTCTCCTTTTTATTCACCCCTAGCTTCTCTAGTTTCCTCCAAAAGGAATGCAGTCCATGTGATCAGAGGTCACTCAAAAGTACAATTCAATGAGAACAAGCAAAAGGTAAGCAAAATATGCAGTGTAGGCTTCTACAGGAAGAGCTGTCCTCTTCCTAGACGGTACAAAGGTGTAGGTGAGCACAGTGAAGCATCAAGTCTGATAGCATTTTGGATAGTCCCATGTCATGAGGAGAGTGCTGCTATGTAATAATATTCAGGACTTAACAGCTTCTATTGTGCTGCATTTGGCTCACTTGCACAAGATTAATATTTTAGCTATTCTGCCAAAAAACACATAAGAGAAAAGGAGACAAATGAGACTCAAACCACTATTCACATCTCAAAGAGGAAGCTCTCCATCAGGATCTTACAACCTCATCTGAAGAAAGAGTAAGTTTTTCTTTGGACTACACACTGATTTTTCTCAGAGTACAGGAATCACACTTGAAAGTCACTACAAACTAGTATTAAAAAAAAAAATATCACTGCTTATTGAGTATTGCATTCTGTACCATCCACCCACAGAATTCATCAGCAATGTAATAAAATGTCATTGGGGCAGCCTCATTAGCAAAAGCTCTTTGAGACTGTTAGCCTGAGTACAGACCAACTGAAAGTGTAGGTGGACATTAAATCCAACCCAAAACAATCAAGCAGCTCCAAGTGTCAACAGATCTATAATCAAAGTAGTATTTAAGTTTATACTCTTCTAAGCCTTCAGTGATTCTTACTGTAGCTGGAAAATGGAAGTCTTTAATATAGCAAGATGTCAGTTCCTCAAACATCATCCTCCCTCCCATTTGGCAATAGCACTACTGTAGGAACACCTGACTTCTGATGTGGTTGAAGAAATCAGCAGTTTCACACTTGAGCACCACCAACTGGAATTTTGTTCTGCAATTAGCAAGCAAGATGGTGCAGGAAGTTCAGCCCTGGTGAAAGGCAGAACAGTGCTGCTAACTCAAAAGTGGAGCTCAGGACTCAGCAGGCCCCAGGAGAGGCTGGTCATTCCCAAAGACTCTCTCAAGATGCCTGGAATCCCAGCTCATAGCCTCACGTTGTCCCTCTGGTGCCAGCACACCACCACTGTAGAGGACCACGTACCACCTTCAGAAGCACCTGCATCGTGGGCACCCTCCCTCAGCTCTCTGTGAAGTCCAGATTATCAGAGCTCTGAGCACAGTGGGCTAAGAGATGGCCCATTTCAGTGCCATAAGTAATTATTTAAGACCAGCTATTTAGATTTGATTTGTACAATTTAAGCTTGTTAAAAACAGTGCACTTAAAACAACTTCATGTCTCAAAATTTTTAAGAAGTAGCAATTTACTATGAAAATAATAACAAGAGACCTGTTTCTACTCATGTCTGTATTTTAAAACTTTTGAGTAAGTTTTACTCAGGCTTCAATATACAAAATTTTTCAGCATCTTATGTGAAGCTGCAATTTTTAAAAAACAGAAATGTTTTTTGTTTCTAGAAGTTTCTAGAATGAATGTCTTGAAAGGCTACCCTTCTGGGGCTCAGCAAGGCCTTGAGGAGTGTCTCCAGTGCTTGAGGTGGGAACCCTGGCTCCAAGTGCACTGCATCAATGTGGATGCAGTCGCAGGAATTAGTCATCCTCTGAGTCACTCTCCCCTCTGGCTGGGACACAAGCCCTGATTGAGGACATGAGCTGGTCCTGGATCTGCTTCCTGGGGTTCTCTTCGAGGTCTGTCTTGATGGCTCCCGACTCAGAAATCTTCCACTCCAATTCTGTGCCATGCAAAGCAAGAGTCATGAATGTAGGGGAGCAAACTGGAGAAAGCCCACCCTTAGCTCCCCAGGTGACTTCCGTTATCCTACCACCACCACCAGACCAGGGCCCTCCTCCCCTTCTTCTTCCATACCCAGATCCAAGCTCCTGCCCCATTAACCTGTTCCAGCCAAGCCCTCATTTCCCAGTCCCTAGTGCTGGCACAGGTCTCAACCCAGGGCACAAAGGTCAGGGTACTGCTCTGCACCCACCAGTGACATCCCCAGTGCCACCCTCCTTGCAACCAAGAGAGCAAAAGAGGTGATGGATACAGAGCAGTACTTTTAGAGGCAACTCTCCCAGTGAAAGGGAATTCTACCTCCTTTTCTAACCACATAAGGGCAGACGATATGTTTGCAAATCTATTGCCAGTGAAGGAATACTGCTCATACATTACAGCTGTTCCCATCATATACTGAGCTCATCACAATCAGAAAAGGCAGAAAATAAACTTAATGAAGGGCAAAAAACTGTGGAAATTTCATTTACACATCTGAATTATAGGCATTTTCCAGGGATGTACCTTGTAAGTAGAATTCACCCCTTTGCCTCTACATCACACACTAAATATTAGTTCCTTAAGACAGTAAATAGACTTTACCACCAGGAGTAGGCCCAAATTGGACTGGATCGCTTCCCAGAAGTGGTAAAAAGTCAATACAACACATTCAGTTGAAACCTTTCTCCTAGTCCTGCTGACAATCCTATCATCAAATCTAATTTCTTTCAGATGTTACAGAATAATGAACACAACCTCACACTGTCTTTGATCTCTAGTGGAAGGCACCTGTGCTTCACGGAGAAGGAAGGAAGACACAAAAGAAAAGTGCAGAAATTTCAGTACACAGCTTTCTGTGATGACTGAATTAAGCTGACCCAGTCAGGGACAACAGACAAACATATGCCATCATGTTAAAAATTAAACAAGGAGCCCTACAATCCAGTAGGCAAGTGCACACATTATCTTATCCCTGCAGGCAAGGGCAGTCTTTCAGGTCCAAGACACCCTAAGAACATGCATGGGTACTATTTACCCTTTAATACATCCAGCAAAATTTGTTTCACCAAACACAGGGCATAAATACTTGCACACACAAGACAAATAACTAGATACTGGCTTATCACTGCTTTTACAAGATAGCCACGTGATTGAGCCATAGGGATGAAAAAAAAAATCTAATATCAGTTTCAGTACCTTCCTTTTCCTCCTAAACCTCATTTCTCTCATTCCCAGCAAAAACAGTTTTGCTTTTCCTTTGGAAGAGCAGACATGCAGGCACTCACCATCCCTGGTCAGGTTCATGCCACCGAACACCAAAGGCCCAATGAACTGAGCCTTGATGTCTCCCTCCAGGTACACAAATATCGTGGGCAGGTTCTTATCAGGGTAGTTGGGAATGCAGGTGGTGGAGATTGCTTTGATGAATTTCACGTCCCTGAACTTCTTTGCAAGCCCACTCATATGTTGATTTATTAAGGCACAGAGTGGAATTCTGCAAAGAGCAGCAACAGACACACATAAGGAGAAAACAAGGGACAATTTAAAAAGTAAACAGCTCCAGAAGAATGATCAGAAATATCAGATGGATGACTTTAGTCAAGACAAAAGTACCAGAAGCAACTTCTGAATACTTTTGTTGTCCAGTATTCCAACGAAGGAGATCAGCACCACTGGAGATTTTGGTGTGTGGTGGGATTTTTGTCTTAATATATTAATAATGCAATCTTCCCCTCTACCCCCTTTACATTCAGGGAAACTGGTTTATAAATTTAAGATACTTAGAAATTGCATGAGCAAGGGCAAAATAAAAAACAAAGCTGCTCCTGGAAGAAGGTATGCAAATGACGATCAACACCTGTGAGGTAATTAGAGACAAAGAACAACAGCAAATATTTATAACCCTTCCAAAAAAATTCTAGCAATGTAACAGACCTTTTTGACAAGGTTTTCTATCATGGTGATAGGACTGGAAACCTTGCTCACTCTATTTGTATGCCACTAGAAAGCAAGCTAAATACATATTGATCCTTCCTATTCACAGCCCCCTGCATTTAATCCAGAATAATCTCCCAAACCTGGATATTTCAGTGGCAGCAGCTAACTCTATGGATGCTGTATGGTACACATCTTACTGTGTTGTATAGGTGTATAAAAAAGCCACTTCATGGTAGCATCCTTCTAGAATGAAGTTCAGCAGTCTTGACTCAACAGTATTGAAATTACTGATTTGGTTTTATTTCTTAGAACTTCAGAATCAATCCTTAGTTCCACAACAACTATACATTTACCTTGGAGCATTTTCAGTTATTGACAGTGCAAGGTTTAATGGTTAAAAACAAATTCTTACCCTTGTTTGTAGAGGTGTAAGACTACCCATATACCTTTTCCAGCTTTTGTAACCTCTTGAACATAATCTTTTCCCGAAATCTCCAGAACTTCCCCGAATTTATTCTTCATTTGAGCTGCCTTCATTTCTGCTAACCTTTGCTGCCTGAATAGCCAGGAATGAAAAAGACATCTTGTGAATAGATGCATTTTTTGACAGAACATCACTTGAAGGAGCTGGTTGAAAACTAGACTTCAGAGACAAATCAGAAACTTCTTCTAACCCCAGAGCAATAAAAGAAAAATGACACAGCAGATGCTCTTGTATTTGCATCATAGGATAAAACCACCAACATGCAAGAAGTACACCTGTTTCACAAAATGCTTTTTTTTCCTCATGTCCGGCCTCACCAGACATTTCTTCTGTGGAGAATACACTACCAAACTAAATGGCAAAAGCCATGAGAGAGGTTACAAGATAGAGGGAAACCAACACTCATTATGCAAATCTGCAGCACCTTAATCTCATTCACACAAAAATTAGGAAATACTGGAAGTGATTTTCAAAGCTCTCAGGATCCCAGCCATACACTCAGCAGGTGCACACTAATCTCTGCAAAGCTAGGTTGTAGATAAAGGATACTGAATTCAAACACTGTTATCCTTTTAAAGACACTTAGAAGTTCCACAAGAGACCAGAAACACAACCCCCTTTTTCCATCATCTTAAAAACATCCTTTCTCTTTAACAGTATCTAAAAGCAGATAAAAGAAAGACCCTCCAATTATCATTAAAGCCAAATTCTGCAAGCTGCTCTGACCTGTACATTTCAATAGCTCTCTCATCTTCCTCGTTAAATTCATCTTCATTCTCTTCTAGCTCTTCCAGAGTCATGTCCTCGTAAGTTTTCACTAGAATGGAAGAAACATTAAATCAGCAAAAACCTCATTCTAGGATTAAAACTCATCAACTTTTATCAGTTCAACAGAATTTATTTACTCTAAAGACAGATTAATAGGACGGATGGGGTGAATTTTTTAAAATATTATATTAGAATAATAGAATGGTTTGGGTTTAAAGTGACCTTAAAGATCATCCAGCTCCAACCCTTCCTGCCAAGGGCAAGGACACCTTCCACTAGACCAGGTTGCTCAAAGGCCCATGAAACCTGGCCTTGAACACTTCCAGCAATGGGACATCCACCACTTCTCTGGGCAACCTTCTCTGTTCCAGTGCTTCACAACCCTCACAGCAAAGAATTTCTTCTTAATATCTAATCTAAGCCTACTGTCCTTCACCTTAAAACCATTCCCCCTTGTCTTATCTATCACTACATGGTCTTGTAAAGTTGGAATTGCCCTTAGGAGTTGGGACTTCAGTGATCCTTGTGGGTCCCTTCCAGCTCAGGATGTTCTATGGTTCTATTCTATGATTCTAAAAAGCCCCTCCCCTGCTCTTTTGTCAGTCCCTTTGGCACTGGAAGGTGCTACAGCTCTCCCCCAAGCCTTCTCTTCTCCAGGCTGAGCAGCCCCAGCTTTCTCAACCTGTCATTAGTATTCCTACTGGATTTTTAGGAAGTGGTATGTGCTTTAGATATACAGATGGAAAGAATATGATGGAAAAGGCCTCTGAGCTGAAAGGTGCCTAGACTAGCACCCAATTACCTGCACAAGCTTTCAAGTTTAGCAGCTGCAGCACAGACATGCACATTCACCTGGCAGACTCCCCTTGCACTATTCTTGTTTCAGTTTTCAAACATTTACTTCCACAAAAATACAGAGCTGACACAAAGAACAAAGCTTTCCTGTGCTGGAAGAATCCATGTGTTCAGGAATGTATTTGTTTGATACCATTAACACACGATCAGCCTGAACAGATGAAGCTTTGGTATCCCTACAGACCTGGAAAATGACACGTTGCTTTACAGACATATAAACATTGCTGCTGGCCATTTCTTTGAAAAAGCTTCCCCCAGGAGCCATTCTAAGGCTTTTTCTGCTGCTGCCTGTGTTGGCTGGTCACTCACCCAGAGATTTCTGAAGGATGGCAAACTGCTCCTCTTCCTTTGCCCGTTCCTGTTCCTCCAGGTTTTCCTTTGGAGGAAGGATACCTTTCTTACGCAGAATGTCATTCCACTCCGTGTCTTTGTTTGGATCCTAGAAGAGAACAACAAATAGATGATATTTCTTCAAGGTGAACTTTACCACTTCCAGAACTTAACACAGTTGCTAAACTGGTAAGTGGATGGATGGTGCCAGAAAGTCACAGTGCAAATCCTCCTGACTCCAATGCTTCTTTCCAGACCCAGACCTACAGTACCCTGAAGACTGACTTTGTTTTACTCCATCCCACTGACAGCACATAAAGGAGGACTTGGTTGGGTACCAAAGTTTGAAGCACTGTAACCACTGCTGCACCTCTCACAAAGTGTAACAAAAGGAGAGGATATTAGCTGGGTGACAGGGAAGTATGCAAGCCAGAGGGCTTCCTAACACACCCTCAGCACGACAGGGCACCAAATCAATGGTCACTGCATCAAGAAGCCCTAGTGACAAGACACACACAGGCATAAACCTTACAGACCTAGCTCTCAGTACATGGGAAGTCTCACTGTTAGATTCAAGTAAGAGTGACTATATAAATGCTTAGAGAAAAGCAAGCCACCTCTGTCAACCAAGCCCACTGCTAAGGATTCAGATTTAAATCTGTAGTTACACTATTCCTGAGATTTTACTGTAAAGCAGTTGCAATAATCCTACAAAACAAGACCAGTACACCCCTGCATGTTGTTCAAAAGCTCCATAGAAGATTTTCCTATTGAACAGGCAATTTTATTTTTTCAAATACAAGAAATCTCGGTGATAAGCACCCACAGGCTGATTGTGCTTCCTTCCTATCTTGGCCTATTTCCACTTTGGAAATGGAACACACCTACTGTTTTGCTATAGCTTGTACCAGTACACTTTACATTAGGTCTGTTCACAACTATATAACCATATCTCTTCTCAGACTAAACTCCAGTACTTATCGGGGACAGGAAGGGAGGGATGGGGGACAGAGAGGGAGAAGAAAAAGAAAATAAAGAAAAATAACAATGTAGCTCAGCAAACACAACATCAGATTTATTTTTTTCCCCTGTCTCTGACCGCGGTCACCTTTTCCCTCGACCCCGCATTTACTATCATTTACTAACACACTGACGCACTGCCTGAAACGCCCACCCACTCACTACAGTAGTGAAATAAGTACCGTGGTTGCAAAAAAAAAAAAAAAAAGGCAACAAACTGGCACAAACCCAGCCATGGAGCTGCCGAACAACACCGCCGCGTAACAGCCACCTCCGCCCCGAGAGAGCGGCACGAACCCGGGCCGCTCCCACGCCGGCTGCCCCGGGCACCCGGCCGGGGAGGGCGGCCCGCGGCTTTCTTTGGAAATGTCC
>JANPWX010000052.1:1825734-1858481 GCA_024734555.1 Trochalopteron elliotii
AGTGAACTGGAAAGAAAAGTTACAGGGAATCACAGAAAAAGACTGGAAGGGACCACAGTGATTGATACTGTCCAGCATGGTTACCCTATGTCAGGTTGGATGGGGCTTGGAGCAAGCTGGTTTACTGGAAGGTGTCCCTGCCCATGGCAGGGGGTTTGCTATCTTCAGAATGCCTTTCACCCAAACAGTTCCGTGATCCCTTGTCACGGCCCATGAGGGCCCCACCCCCCGGGACCACCCATATTAGGCGGCGCTCCCGGCAGGGCGGGCCCAGCGCCGCTGCCGCTGCAGCACCGCCTAATATGGATGGTCCCGGGGGTTGGGGCCCTCATGGGCCGTGACAAGGGATCACGGAACTGTTTGGGTTGAAAGGCATTCTGAAGATAGCAAACCCCCTGCCATGGGCAGGGACACCTTCCAGTAAACCAGCTTGCTCCAAGCCCCATCCAACCTGACATAGGGTAACCATGCTGGACAGTATCAATCACTGTGGTCCCTTCCAGTCTTTTTCTGTGATTCCCTGTAACTTTTCTTTCCAGTTCACTGCGCCATTTTTTATCTGTTTGCATTTCATACCTTGCTTTTTTCCCCCACTGGTTTATCTTCTTATTTTCTTTCCCTGATCTGTTTAAAAAAATAATTAAAAAAATAATAAAAAAGGGCCTATATTATCCATTCTTATTAGGCATAATCAGCTGTACTTGTATTATTGTTATGATCCATAGTCAACTGATATTACCAGAAATTTGTCTCTTGATAGTTATTTTTATTTCAGTTTTGAGTCTGCTTTAAAGTATCACTCAGAAAACACTGAGAAGTGTGTTGAATGTGGTGACCCAAATCCATTTTGGATCACATCCCATGCCATACAAACAGGCCCCTAGGCCTGCCCTTTCAAAGAACTGAGCAGATCTTTCCAGCTTGCTTCTCAAAGACCCATAGCAGAGGGAAGAAGACCTGCTCCTGCCTCCCTTCCCCTCCTTTTATACTCTAGCCCAATGGACAGCACACCCCCCTAGATCTCAGTCCCCATAAAAGAGCCCTAAAGAACCTGCCAGCAGGCCTTAAGAGAGTGTTTGGACATGTGGAGGAAGGACTGTCTAAGCTCTGGCAAGGGCCTGAAATGAAAATTTAGAAGCCCCACTTCCACATATTTTAAGATCATGGACATCCCATAAGTAGCCAGTTATTCTGAAGTGGGCTGGCCATTTTCCCTGTGCTAAGTCTGGGTTACTGAAGGGAAGGCACAGCCACCTTTTCTGCCTCTAAATTAGAAGAAAGAGACAGCTGTGCTTTGAGAGGACATCAGCCCTTATGGTGCGCATTTGGATGTGCAGAAGGTACGTCATACTTGTTGTTCAATGCCCTGAGGTGGCAGGAAACTCAACCTCACTCAGCTTAGACTAAATGCTCATCCTTATAGGAAAAGCAGGTGAGTGCCACAAATATAGGTGCTGTGAGGCTCTGACCCACAGATGGTGTCTGGCAGGCAGAACCAAAGCCTGAACTGTTCATGACAGTGTTGTTATCTAAGTATTTTGCCAGAGTCTGGGTTTCCAGGAGTACCCTCTGGTTTAAGCAGTCATCTTCTGTGGCTGAATACCGTTAACACCCATGGCTCTTGTGTATTGCTGGTTGGAAACTACTTTGAATGCCAGAAAACAAACACAGAAGGAGCATGAGCAGGAAGTGAGCACTCATTTCTTTATAAAGGGTGCTCAAAAATATTCCTTTGCCTTAGGTGAGATTTTTGCCCAGATGAACTAAGAGGAACTAGCTAAGCACTCAGCACCAAAACCACAGTAAACCCTGAGCCCTATCTGGGACAGAGTTACCAGAAGAGGGGGCAGAAGCCTAAATCTTAGGAGCAGCCCCATCACATCGACTTGGTGGGGCTCAGACACAATGTGAACCATGCGTTACTCTGACCAGGACACATCTAAAGCAAAACACAGTTTCCCCCTCCCACCCAGCTAAAATATATATTTACAAAGCCCATTTTCCCTATGTACTTTTTTATCAAGCTTCAGCAGGGAGGAGAGGACTGTTTTTAGCATACAGACAGAAATACTCCAGCCAGAGTGGGCGAGAACTGGCAGTGTCATAGTGAGACTGAAATGTAGCTATGGCTTGGCTCTTGCAGACAGTTTGCCTTCTTCCCCCTCACCCCAGCAAATTTGCTTCTGAGCAGCTGTAATGTATTTCTTCATTTTGCCCCGAATATCAGGGATTAGGTGAAGGAAGATGAAGCACGTGTGTAAATGACTGGTTAATTATCCAGGTGACCCTCTGATGAGCAAAAAAAAAAAAATGCTAATAAAAAGGTTCTGGGCCTAGGGTAGAGGTAGTAGTGTCTTGTGATTTGGTTGTGGTTGACTGTAGGTTACGGTAAGGCACAGACTAGGATGAAATAAGAATTTTTGAAGGTAATATGATGTGGTTTTCATTTATAATGTATTGTGGAAGTTTTGGGGTTGTGGGCTTTGTGTTGTTTTGTAAGTTAGCTGTCACTCTTGCACAGTATGACTGTGCTGTGAGTAATTTAGAAGAAGTATTGTCTGGTAATAGGGATAAGGAGTTTTAAGGGCTTGATTTGCTTGGATTTTATTAGGGGCTGGGATTTTTTAATACTTTTATTTTTTTTTTCACTTTCTTCTTAAAGCTTTTTCTGATTTTTCTTAAATAATTAAGCCTCTCTGTAAAGCGCTTACATATTAATGTAGTGATGGGTGTTCTTGTATGTTGTAAACAGCTGTGCTGGAAGTTAGCTGTCCTATTTATTTAGAGACTAGAAATGTTAATTGAGTAGTTTTGCTACTCCAGTTATAAGAGTATTCTAACTCTGCTGAATTTCCTTCATCATGAGGAATAGATGGTAATTTCTATTCTTTAGTCTGCATTGTACTGTCCAATCAATTAATCCTTTTCCTGGTACAGAAGACCTCCAGTAGTATTCTCATAGAAGCCAGAGAATACCACTTGGGGAGTTTAAATTAAAGCTCTGTATGAAAATGTTCTGGAGTATTTTGAGTATCACAAGCTGTGGGCTGCAAGAATTTTTCCATTTTTAGATTTAAAATGGAGAAAAGTTGTAACCTGATAGTAGAAGTTGTAATGCAGATTGCTCTTGGAAGAAGAGATAGGCCTCAAGTTAGCTTTGAGGTAACACTTGTGGTGTTTAAAAAAAATCTTGCTGAAGACCTAATGTGCCTCAATCCCAAACACTTTCTAAGTAGCAGGGGATAACCTCTCTTCTTTTTAGCCCTTTGTGTCTAACTTCAATAATCCTTGACAGGTTTTGCACTGCGATCCTTCTCCTAAAAGGCAGGTTGTAAAAGGGCAATAACTGTTAAAATTTTAGCTCTGCTCTTGATGAACTGTGGTGTGTGGTGAGCTCTTTTCTCAAGAAAAGAACAAGCTTTCTCCTTGATGTGGAAGAGCAGAACTGACCTTGCTATTGCCTCCTCTTGCTATCCATTAGCTGTAGCCCAAGCACCCGAGTATTTTGAAGACCTCCAGCCCTCTGTGTCTCCTTGCCTGTCAGAATGTCTGGACGTGGAAAGAAACAAGCCATGGCTGGCAACCCTAGAAGTGCATCGAAGAGAAGCAAATCAGCCAAGGCAGGTCTGCAGTTCCCTGTGGGTCGTATCTACAGACTCCTCCGGAGAGGGAGGTATGCTCATAGGATTGGTTCCGCAGCTGCCATCTACCTGGCTGCAGTGATGGAATACATGGCAGTAGAGGTCCTGGAGCTGGCAGGGAATGCTGCACGGGAAAACAAGAAGACAAGGATCATGCCCAGGCACATTCAGCTGGCTGTGAGCAATGATGATGAGCTGAACAAGTTCTTTGCCTGTGTGACCATTCCTCAGGGTGGGGTTATGCCAAATATCTGCCCTGAGCTCCTTCCGAAGAAAACTATTGGAAGTGTTGCTTCTTCTCAAGAATATGGTGGTAGCCAGTGAAACTTGCTTTTCTGGGTCTGTGCACTTATGGATGATGGGACTCAATACCACTAATGTGTATGGGTTTACTGCTTTGTCAAGCATTTTTGCCTGCTAATTCTAAGGCATTTTTAAAATGTGTAATAAAGTTTCTAGAATACAACACTGGTCTCCTTTTTTCTCATGGATGGAAGAACAGAGAAAATAAAATTTAAAAAGATAGCCTAGCATACGGCCTGAATAACTTTTTAAAAAGAAGTCCAGTACATGCTTACTTTGGAAAATGTTGTAGGTAAGTGTTGTGAAGCAGGGAGAGGAGTCAAGACAGAGACTGCTATTCTTGTGGACTCTTCTTCCATCTAGCACAGATTCATGGTGCGATTAGTTCATTGCCTCAGAGGTTGTTAAACTCTGTTTTAGAAGTTAGTAACCCTGTGTCTTTTAAAGCCTTAGTGCTCATGAAACTGTAATGAGCATCTTCTCTTTAGACTGCTCCATCATTACACTAAGTCTCTGTCAGGACAAAGCATGCAGAAACTGGTGGAGCCACATCTTCTCTCTTAACACAGATGACAAATTCAATGTTTTTTTCATTGTACATCAAGTGCTCAAGAACTTGAGATGGTGTCTAGCCCCCTTCTCCAAAGTCTGTTGGTTTTCCTCTATGGTTCCATAAAAATTTTAAATAGTCATTTTTGTATCAAGAAATCCAAAAACCTCTTCCATATTCAGGGGCATTTAACTTACTTTGACTAATTAACAAGCAACAGGTCCTCCCAAAGGAAACTTGCTCTGGTATCTGCTTTGTAGCATGTTCTTCCTCAGAGCATATTCACTGCCTTTTTCCTTTGTATCAGGACACTCTGTGATGGGGCAACAGGAGAGGGAAAGGGTCAAGCAGAAGTTGTTGAGAGAAATAGTTCTGAAGTGGTGAGAAACTGTGAAATGTGAGAACGGAGATGAAAATGCTGTAAAAATAGAATGAGAGAGAGATACAGACCATGAAGGAAAGAGCAGCGTAGATGTCAGCAGGAAGCAAATGTAAAACTTGTGTGAGGTAGCATTTCACAATAGACTAGAGCAAAGAATAATTCCCTTTGTGGCAGGAAGAGCATGTAGTACAGTATAGGAGAGCCTCTTCAAACTACAAATACAATAGAAATAATTTTGCTTATTCTCTTGATCACCAAAGTGCTCATTTACTTTGACAAAACAAGACATTAATTGCATGGTACTTTCGCACATGACTAGTTCTCATGTCTCATGCTATAGGTTTCAACTTAGCTCAGTCACGTGTAGCTGAGGCTGGTATGTGACTTAGTTACAAATCAAAGCACAAAGACCCATTCAAAACACAGCTCCTGTGGCATCTCTCTTGTTCCTAATGCTGCAAAACACATTTATCCTGATGTGGTGTTACTTTCCTAACTCACTTATGCCATGGCACCAGGGTGTCAAGGAAAATAGATGTCTTCAATAACACCCATGGTACTCCACAATTCAATGAAGTGGTGGGCAGATGGAAGCTTGGGGGTGAAATGATGCCTGGAAAAACTCTTCTTCTTTTACCTGTCTAGAGGACTGGATACTGTTGACAGATGTTTCAGTTGTGCAGAGTGCTTGTAGTTCACCCTGCACTGAGATTTATGTGTTTATAAGTTTGATATCTTCTGTCACCTTCACTTTCTCTGTAAGGAGAGGAAATATCCCAAGTTATGGCCTCAGAGAGTCTTGTCTTGGTGAGAACAAGGGATGCACAAGGTCTGAACTCATTCACTACCCGAGCTGGTCAAGTCCAGCACATGCTGGAGAGGGGTAGGGCCGAGTGCCTCTGCTTTGAACATCCCAAATTTGATGCTGGCGTTGCCCTCTTCTGACGGGTTCCAATACTGCAATTCCTAAACACCGTTGCCCCCTTGGAAGTCAAGTGCCACTCTTTTAAAAAAGTCACAGAGTAGTGAATTTGGGTTAAAATCCTAGATTATATTTAGTCTGTGGAACCATGCAGACTATACAGAGCTGTGAAAATGAAAGAAAATATGTCATATAAGACTAATGATAATCAAAGGCTATTTTTGGTGGTTTTTCATGTAGCAAAGTCTCTGGTGTAGTTCCTAGAAAGGCCGTGCTGCCCAGCAGGGTAGCTGGCTGTGGCACATCAGTTCACACCAGGGTCATGAGAGAAAACACAACTTTGGTGCTATGCTGAATGAGGTTCTTGAATTTTGCTTCTTTTTGGATGGATCACACATTATTGCCTCCGGGTGCTCTGAGGTCAGTTCACACATGTTCTACATCTTTGCATTTTCTGCTGGAAGTTCTTGTCCCTGTTTAGGTATTTTTCTGGTTGATGTTTAGACAGGTGTACTCCAGAAGCCTGTGTTTATGTGTATGAATCTTTCAGTGCTGTAATCCAGCAGGTACTAGTTAAATGGCTGTGTAGTAATCCCTGGGTGCAGAAGCTTTGTAGTAAATATATCCAGAATACTTTTCCTTCAAGTTTGCCTTCAGTTGTCATTGAGACTTCCTCCATTGATCTTTTAGCACATTGAAGGCTGATAGGGAGACGGTGTTTGGTGTACAAGGTTCTTTGCACCAGAGAAATGTCAAAATTTTAGGTGATGATTCATAACCTGCTATAAGATCAGTCACATTTTTGGTTTTGTACACTGGAAAAAGTTGATCCAGAAATGACTGAAGGAGACTTAGTAGCTCCTGCTAGTGTTCAGTGCAGAAATCTATCAGAGCAATAAAGACTGCTTATGTAGTCCAGCCCAGTGAAAGATATGTTTTTACCTTGTTTAATAATGTAGACGGATGGCAGTTGCAATGTAGGAGTTGTCTGAAACAGGTAAGTCTTAAGAGTGATCTCCACATAAGCAACCGGTAGATATCCTGGAATCACTGCTCAACTCTAAAATCCCAGTAAATGTAAGTAAATGCAGGCATTGATGAATGCTGACAGGAATGGTGAGTTTAAAATGAACCATTTTATCATTCCTCTCCTCACACTTTCCTTCTTGCAAATCAACCCCACTTTATTCAGAGTTCCAGCTTTCCTTGACCTCTGCCTTTCCTCTTTGCTGATTTTCACCCTCTTTCTTCTCCTGTATTCTCTGTACATAAAGCCTTACCTATATTCAGCAATGCAACACCTCTCATGTAGAGACTGTTGTCTCTACAGTTTCTTATTCATTCCACATTGTATTTTGTGTTCTCCTCAACACTATATTTGACTGTACAGTTACCCATCCCCTTCATTGCAAAGCTGCAATTGATTATTCTTCACTATGTGCAATCACTTCCTTTCATCCTCAGTGAGCTGTACATATTTTTTCCCATATGTATCTTTGGCAAGGTTATTCTGAATGCTGACTCTGTCCTGCAGCATTGCCATCCCTCCCAGCTTGCTGTCACCTGAAGATTTAGTAAGTGAGCTCTTCCCTGTGGGAGCTGAGAAGGGAGTGAGGCTGTCCAAAGCACAAGATCACGAAGGGACCAGAGAGAGGGAAGAAGGTTTTCCTCTTGTGCTTCATGCTCACTTTGGTGAGCAGCATGTCGTGAGGCCGGGCTGCACTTGCTCCCCTGCAGATGAGTGCATTTCCAGGTCCCTTGCTGTGCACTCTGCCAAGCAGTACCTTGCTGAGCCCAGCTCCAGCAGACCAGGCTTTTAAGGGTCCTAGGCCAGCCTGAAGTGAATTTTGAGTCAAGTTAGGTGGCACGAAGGTGTGCACTCCTGAATATTCCTGCCTTTCCAAGAGTCCATGAAGCTGTTCTTAACCTCGTGCTCCAAGCCGTGGCAACTGGTTTCAGGAGTTAAGTGCTACAAAAATTTCCCCTAAGCAGCTGAAACACATTGCTTCTCAGTGTAATTGAATGTCCCTCGTTGCTGCTTTTTATGATGAGGATGGATAGGTACCCATTTTACTCTTCTAAACACACTCAATACTTTGTATACCTTGTCTTGAAACTCTTTGATTTGTCTCTTCTCTGCCTGACAGTGAGAACTGAGCTTTCACCTCTTTTTCTTGCAAAAATATTTCTGTGCTTTTAATTGTTGTGGTCACCTGTATCTGCACTTCTGAATTTCTGCTGTGAGTTTTGCAGTGGGATATTCAGAAAGAGTTTCAGGCCAGAGATGACCTTTGCATTTCTATATTATTAATTTCTCCTGTTTACAGGTGACATTTGAATTGCTCCAGAGAGCAAAGATTTCCACTGAGCAATGAACGAGCTCTTCTGTGCTTCTTACAGAGGAGCCACAGTTACTACAGATATATGACTGAGGAACCTAAGATAGGTTCTCACCTGCAAATTACCACCTATTTATCAATCTTATTTAAGTTCCAAGGCCCAAGTAGATGTTATTCTTGAAACATGTTGTGGGTGAAGGAAGTCTTTACTGACTGTGAGAGCACAGCATGAGTTGCCTATAGTACAGTACTGCTTCAGTTTAACCTCAGCCATCTTGTTTACTTCCCCCAGCAGGATGGGGAGATAACTGAAAGGGTAAAAGTGAGCAAAGCTGTGGGCTGAGATAAAGGCAGTTTAATGGGTAAAGAAAAGCAGAACAAGGAATTTATTCACTGCTTTACAACAGCATGCAGGTGTTCAGCCATCTCCAGGAAAGTCAGGCTCCATCACACCTAAATGTGACTTGGGAAGACAAACACCATCACTCTGAAGAGGTATATGTATGTGTCTATCCCTTTCTCCTCCCCAGCTTTTATTGCAGAGCATGATGGCATATAGTGTGGGATGTCCCTTCAGCAGTTGTGTCAGTTGTCCCAGCTGTGTCAGCTCTCAACTGCTTGTGCACCCCCAGCCACCTCACTGGTGGGGTGGGAAACAGGTCTTGAGATTGTGCAAGCCCTGCTCAGCAATAGCTAAAATATCCCTGTGTTATCCACACTGTTTTGGTCACAGATCTAAAACACAGCACCATAAAAGCTTCTATGAAGACAATTAACTCTATCCCAGCCAATACCAGTACAAATACTGATGTGGAACTGAGCAAAATTTGATACTGTTCAGCTTTGGCCTCTGAAATGAAACAAGCCAGAAGTGCCATCGCAGTGCTTTTGTAATCATGATCTCTTATTTATTTGCATTTTCAGAGTGCATCCCCACCACTTGTACTTGGCTGAGTTGTTCCTTCCAGAGGAACATCCTGACTGGTTCCAGATACCTGAGAAGTCAGAGGAGCTGACATCCCTCTGGTAGTCTTTCCAAGGGCTAATAATTTCCTACAGGATTTGACAACACACTGAACAACAGCTGTCTCCTTGATGAACCTCATATGCACTGGAGGGTCTGTTGGGTTCCCCTGAAGGCATCCTCCTCCAGGTTGAACCAGCCCAGTTGCCCTTGCATCTCCTTAGGGACAAGTGATAGAGTTCTCACCACCTTGAAGGCCCTCTCCACTTTTTCCATGGCCTTCCTGTATTCTGAGGCTCCAAACTGAATACTGTGCCTTAGATGCAGTCAACTATTGCCAAACAACTCATCCCTTCCCTCTAACTGCCAGCCAAACTTCTGTTAACACAGCCCAAACCGAGAACTTATCCAGATAAAACCCCACAAAAAAAAATCCCACAAAACAACAAAACACAGCTATCTCAGGGTTTGTTTTTAAAGACAAAGGTGTCTCCAAATCTGGTTCACATGCGGCTGTGCCAGCATAACCAAAACAGTACTATGCCACAGTAGCCAAAGAGCAGAGATAACAAAGGGCTTGAGGAAATCAATGCTATGTTCAGGAAATGCAGCCTCATTGTGTCCTCAATTTTACTTTGCAGCCTCAGACCCTCAATTTTACTATGGTCTTTTCTTCCTAAGGAAGTAACTGCTTACTACTTAAAGTTTTGTGCCCGTAAATGTCTCCACGTACCAAAACACTCCACACAGTGCAAGCACAATCAGCTGCACTACATTTTCAAATGTATGATTTCAGGAAAAAAAGGGCAGATGTTCAGAATATTTCTCAAAAGTGCCTAATTTGTGCTTTATGGTAGCCAGTAAGTCAAGGCTGAAAAAAATACATCATCTGGTCAAATAACATCTGTATGTCGCAGCAGTATTTGTTTCTCTTCTTTCAAAGTGCTTTGGATTCAATAATTATCACACTCAAGCACTTAGTTGCTCAAAATATATCATTAAAATGTCCGTGATGATTTTAGTGTAGTGTTGTTCAGGATGCCTATTCTGAAATAATGGAGAAATATATTATCCAGTCAAAGGACAAGCCTATCATTTATGACCCTATTAAAGAAAATGTTATAAAATTCACTGTTGCATTTCAAAATTGTTGATATTGAGATGATTGATTTCCTTTAATTACAGCTGGCACCAGGCAATCCTACACTATAGCCCAAGGAAGCCTAGTATGGGCTTCAATAAAAAAAGGACAAGAAAAAGAATTACTGATTGCAAATTTATTACATGGAACAGCAAATTCCAGACAGCTGAGTCACATAACAGACAACCAGTGCAATGGGAACTCTCTCTCTTTCCTTTTTGTAAACCAAGTCACCGAGCTGGTAAATGAATCCATGAACTTCATATTCCACGGTATTCTGAAACAAATTAACACAGTATCATATTTTATGTTGAGATGTTGATCTGAATATGACTTTGTACTCAGTTCTGTACATCTGTTTCTTTTCAAAGTTAGAAATTAAATAACTTCAGATTCCAAAACCACAAGGTTTAGATATCTGAAAGTTTAGAAAAGTACCCAAATCTGTTATTTGTACTCAAATATGAATCTTTTCTTCTCATACAGTTCTCTTTCTACCATGTTGTAACCTTGCTGACCTTGTTTTAGAGTATGGAAGCAGGACGAAGAAAACCATCTATCTGTCAAGGGTCTGCACTCTAAGTCTCTGAGCATGAAAAAACCCTGTTTCTTTCAAGAACTCTTAGTGGCCATATGAAATGTGTGTATCCAGGTTTGTACTAGGTTTCCAATGCTTCTCAGTACCTTCTTTTGTCATGAGGCTCATCATTAGTGAAAAGGCAGAAGTAATTCTTGACACTTTTGGTTGCCTACTTACCACTGCCTTCAATAGTTCTTCCATTTCGAGGCTGAAAAACATAATAATTGGATGATTGTGAAGAAGCAATGGATTACAGACTTATAAGCAAACCAAAATATATACCCACCATGCAGACAGGATACTGTATAAAACTACAGTGAGATTTTCTTTAAAGCAACTTGTCAAATAGCAGGGGGATCCATGCAGGGTGGGTTATGCCTTTGAATGTGAGAAATTTTCATTCAGCCTCTGCCCAAAAAACTAAACATTCTGGCTCAATTATTCTCATTCAGGATTTGGGTCTAAATTCATTGGGGTAGTATAGGCACATGCCTAAGAAAAAGCATGTAAATACCAGCACTGAAAGAACCTAGATGGACACACTTGAAATAACAAATAACTTGAAATTAAACATAAATGAATTGATACTCTGGTTACTTGACGTAACCTACTTTACAGTATTTTTAATTGTTTTTTAAAATGTGTTGAAGATATTCCTAAAAATTAGTTTGGTGTTAATCAGAGTGTGTCTAACCCAGCACACTGGGCATTAGACTAGGTCATAGCTCAGCAAGCCAATGAGTGAAAAATGTGAGAGAAATTATGATAATTTTGCTTTGGCTTTTCACCATTATGCAGTGTGACTTTGCTACCTGAGCAGACCTTTCAGACCAGGTGGACACTCAGCTCAGGCACATGTTTGATCTAATTTATTTAGCATCAGTGTACCTTAACAGTCTCGGAGATAACAAGCCACATGGATGATTTGACTCAAGATAAAACATTTGCAGAGGCATATCTTCAAACAAAAAGAAGTGTTTAATCCACCAGTACCCCAGATCTCATTATCTTGTCATCTTTTATTCAAACCAGAGCTTTTTGAGCAAATGGCTCCCTAGCTTTCAAGCAAGGGATGTTTGGCCTCTATTCAAAACAACTGCAGCAAGAATTTGTGAAACAGCTGCTTGTCTATGAACATATAACAATGTCTGAGATTCAGAATCTATAAAACAAAGAGATTCAGATACCCTGAAAAGGAAGAAAGGCCGCCCCAGAGTTCCATGACTGTCCTATAAAATCAAACACAAACAAAAACAAAATACTTTAAACTCATTTCCATAGATCTGTTGTGAAATTTTCTATCAGATTACCATTCTATCAGAATATTGGTAATCTGGGGCCTTTTTCAGCAGCATGCAAACAAGATGTTCATAGTCCCCACTGCCCATTCATCTGGAATGCTGATTAAAAATTAATGCCTGAAGAACATTTTGTCTAGTGTAAATAAACTAGATTACCATAATGAAAGATTCACAGGGTTAAGAAGAGATATAAAAGAAAGGTTTACACGTAGGGTATAAGCAGGGTCAGCACAGATCACTTTCCAACCACAGAAAAAACCCAAGCTTTAAAAGAAACAATGAAAGAGACATACTTCCCTATCCACTGCTACTGCCACTGTTGTCTTCACATTTACATACCTTCTTTGTAAACTTTGCAGAAGCAATCTGTGATTCCTGCAAGTGGACACTGTAAGTTAATCAAGATGCTAGCACATTTTGGTTTGTTACGGTGACCCTCTATTACTGATAAGGTTGGTACACTTGCTGTGAGAAAAGAGATAACCTTACATTTATCACAGACAGATGTAAGAACAGCAGCAAACTGATTTTGTTAAAGATTGATGTGAAGCCTTGCCTGGAAGTTACTCTGTTCATTACCATCACTCAATACAGGCTTCCCCTGCTGTACAGCAAAGAGCAGCTGTGCTCTGGGGGGTGAAGCAGAGCTCAGCCTGGAGCTCCACTCCTCAGGCTTGAATTGTACTGATAGCTCTTACCTTGTTAAAATGGGGCTGCTCTTTGCCTTTCAGACTGCCCTTGGTTCTAACCCAGGAAAGACTGCTGGGTTTAAGCCTTCCCCTGCACTCTTTATTCTTCAGAAAATGGCTCATTTTTCTACTCAGCCATACTGCAAGGAACAGAAATTTTCCCCATGAATTTATGTGAGGAGACTAAGTTCAACATATGATGCAGCCCTGAACCTGCAGCCTGGTTTGGGAGCCCTCCTGCCCATGACACAGGCTGTATGCTCCCAGCCAGCCAGGAATGGGATGGCTTTGTGCTACAGCCACAGTTGTATCAGTGAGTGGGTTTGGTTACCTGGAGTGGGCCTGGAGTGGTCTTGAAAAACAAACACATGTAACGGGCAAGAACGAGAAGATGGTGTGAGAATGCAGGAAAGCATGTGAATGGGAAACTGCAGAGAAGAAATTTTAAAAGACACAAGCAAGAAATAAGCAAGGGAATCATGGTTCAGAGTATGAGAAGAGGATTTCTTTGGTTCAAGCTGCAAGACAATTTATAGAGCAACTGACATCAACTTACAGGGCTATGAAATACTAGGGAAGGAAATAATGCTTGCTCAACCAGCGTGCTTTAAAGGATGCAAAGGAGGAGACAGTATGTCTCTCTACAGAGTGACAATATGAATGCTACCTTTATTCTGATATTATTATTACACACCAAGCAAAGATAGAGCTGCAGTTTCAACTATCCTAATTAATTTATAACAGGTGAGAGATTCCTATGTGGAAGAAATATGGTAAAACTGAGCTTCTAAATACCTTTGGGGTGGAAATTTCAAACACACAGTGAAGTGATTGGACATTGATGTTAAATGCTCTTAGTTCTCACAAAATATTTTAAATTCCCCAGGTGAGGTTCAAGTCCCATTCAAGCCCAAATTGCCATGGACTTTGCCTTTCACAGTGCTGAGGCCTCATTCCGCCTCTTAAAACACCATCTATCTTCTCTATAGGATCTGTAACTGTGACTGAATATTTTTTTTTTTTATTCACAGAAATATAGGATAATATAGAAAGTTAAATTCAGCTGACAGTAGGATTTCATAACTGTTTTCTTGGGTTCGCTACATACAGACTCATGTTTCTTCTCAAGAAGAAACTTCTTCTCAGGTGTCTTCTCAAGATTCCTTGTGGGCTAAGAAAGTAGGACTTCATGTAATATGAGATTTGATCAGCTGGGTAAAACTTCACATAGTTCTTTTCCCATATTTCCCAAATTTATTTTTTTTTTTGCTGCTTTACTCAGCCCACACCTAGAAATCATATTGAAGATGTGTACCTCATATTTTTTGAAAGGATATTGTATGAGATTCAGCTTCCAATCTTGAGGGCACATAATTTTTTGCAAAGTTAGTAACTAAAATAGTAACCAGATGACTCTGGATGTTCCCTCATTGGTTAAGCTGTGGAAGCATGAGAGTCAATAGTGAATTCAAAAACATTTATTAGACGTTTACAACTGAAATGCTAGATTTTTTTATACAATCAGCTTCAGTATTGTGTAGTTTTGTGACTGCTTCAGAAAAGCATGCTTGGAATTATAATAAGATAAAGACACTGGCAAGAAGAGATATTGAAATGCATTTCAAAATACTTTCTATTATTGTCTTGAAGAATCTGCTCCTGTTTTGAAACAACAAAGGACTCAGCCTTCCACAAATAAATTAGCCTTTTCAGCATATACCCAGGGGCTGAGTGAATTTTATGGAAAAGGTTCTTAATGAAATGGTGATAATAAAAAAGTGAAATAAAGCAGAACTGACATTGAGGTGGGTCCTTATATGACTGCATCAACAAAAAAGAGCCATCCTCAATAACGCCTCAACTTAATCTCTTTACTCTGAGTCAGAATCACAAAAAAACCCCAAACGAAAATAGAGTATTAAAATCAGTAAAGCAACTCATACACCTCCATGTTCAGCATAATCTAAGGTCTTCTATTGGTCCAATGTTATGTGTATTTTTAGTGTATTTAACCCTGTGTTATTCAAAACTGAGGATCAGGTTAAAATACTGACAGACTGTAAGTGAATGTTTTGGTTCTTGAGCTCTGAATTGGTGAAAACCAGCAGTTTCATATAAATAATTTAAAATAACTACAATTACATGCAAACTACTAACAAGAAGAAAATCTTTTATATACCCTCCTACATCTCTTAAACCATTACAGTATTAGATTATACATTATTGTTTGTTGAGAAATGTCAAAAAGTTGGTTGTGGAGTGGTTGCTTTCTAAGTTTAAGAAGGAGGTGCTTTGAAACAAAACAAGGAATTACACCTTACCTCATTTTTATGCATGCTGTTGAATATGGAATAACAGAGATCCAAAACAGTGCTGGACATCTGAAAAAAACAATACTTTAATAAATTTATTGGGAGAACATGGTGTAGATGGTTTGATAGAAAAGGGGCTTGATTCTGACCCCAGATCAATTTAGATTGAGCACAGTTCACTAAAAACACTCAGAGCAGGGGAAAATTTACTGATACTATTATGAGCTGAAAAATTACTCTTTTGTTTGAGAGAGGAGACTACACACAATACAACTGTTGTCAATACAGTCTGGAGCTATAAAGAGATCGAAATCAACCTCTTGTATTTAAAATACATTTTTCTGTGCTAATTGTTCTAGAGATAGGTTTGGTTTGTGGCATGTTTAATCTATGCTCATTTCACCTACAAGCCTTTCTGACAATCAATACTATAATCTTTAATCATATACTGAAATACACTGTCCCATACTCATTGCCACAGGACAGGGATTTGCTTATGCATGCCATCACATTAGATGAGAACTACAGCTTCAAAGGAAATGAGGGGTAAGACACCTGAAAAACAGGCTCCAGGGACTGTTTTCTACAAGTTTTGGTTCACAAAACCTTAACATTTCAGAAAGAAAAAAATAAGCACAAAATGTTCAAAAATCCCAAATACTTCCTGATCCTGCAAATATTTTCCTCCCTGCCTTGGAAATGGCCTTTGGGCTCAATATTAAATGCAGTGCAGCTGATCTTTCACATAATGACTTTTTCTTTTTAAGTGTTTGTAAGCCTTGAGCCAGCAGAAATGATCTTCCCCTTGCCCCCCTCTCCTTCTGAGCACCTCAGAGAAACCCATCCACCACCCACCAAGCCCCGAGCCAGGATCAAACAGGACCTTTAAATCTGGCAGAACTGTCCAGCACTTCTTGCTTCAGTGTTAGCTACTACTGGCATGGCAAGAAAGGGAAAAAAAGTGCTTTTCTTTAGATCTGCATTAGCTTCACAAGGAGGAGAGCACATACACCAACAGACTTGCTCTGCTTTCCAGAGCTGCTGGCTCTCTGGCGGAGGCTCTGCCACCTGCAGACATGGATGCTCCAGGTTATACAGGACAATTAGTATGTCTGGAAGAAAGAGTCTCAGCAGATCAAACACATTACAGGAGTCAAGTTACCTGGGGTTGATCGGACATCTCCATCCACTCACTGAAACACAGTGCCAGTTGCTTTTAAAAGTAAAGAATAGACATTAATAGTGTGTCTATCATACCTTCGGACCTGTGTTTTTGCTCGGGAAGTCGGGACTGGCTTGTTGTTAGCCTGTCCATCTTTTGTTGACCCAGGTGTCCTATTCTGCACCCTGCTGCACTCCACACCCCTGCCCAGACCTGCTCCACCTGCCGCTGCGGGCGGCAAAGGGCGCCAGCCTCCTTCCTCTCTTTACCAACCCCCAGGGTATTCCATAAGGTATTGCCAGTCCGTTGCCGATTTCCTACCTCATTCCCCTGCCACAGACGACACTCCTTTCCCACCTTCCCCGTCTCTGCCCTACCTCTCCACCTCGTATCGCTGTCAGACGACGATGACAGACGTACCTCGTTTGGGGGCAGCTCCACACCATCCCGGTGGCGCGAGAAAGGCTGCGGGAACCCTGAGGGACGGAACACGGGTGTGTTGGGACGCCACGGAGCCCAGCCAGGACGTGGCTCCTCTAGAGGAGCCGACCCTTTCCACAGGTCCTCTCGCGTTCCCGCCGCCACCCGGTGCCGGGACGTACCTGAGCCCCGCGGGAGGGCGCAGAGGCAGCAGGCGGCCAGGAGCCAGGGCAGGGCGGGCGGCGGCGAGGGCATGGCGGGGCGGGGATGGGATGGGCGGATGGGAGAGCGGACGGGCGCCTTTATGGGGGCCCGCCGAGCCCCATATGGAGCCGCCGAGCCAATGGGCGCCGGGGCGGTCCCAACACCGCTCCCGCTGTCGCTGCCGGTGTCGCTCCTGCTGCCGGACAAACGCTGCCGCCCCCGCCGCCCCGCGGCTCAGCCCGCCGTGACAAGAAACCCCCACCCCAGCACTGGGGACCTCGTTCTCCACCCCCTAGAACCCTCCGTCAAAGCTGCTTCTCTAGAAGGGATGACCGACAGGAAAGAGTGAGAGATGAGAAGATGCTGTGCTTGGTCAAGTGATGGAGCAACAGAAAATTCAGTTTTGTAGTAGGGCTTGCTGCGTGTTTGGAAATTATTTCTCCTCATGGCAGCTCGGGAAATAAAGTTTTCTTTCTAATTAAAAGGCTTGTGAACTTTCATACTGAACAAGTCCCGTTTTACTACATTTACCTTCGCATGAAATAAAGAAAGCCATCCACCTCTTAATTGATTTCATAGTGGGTATGGCTACAGAAAAGATACAGATCTGCTCTCAACAAAAAGTGATTCTCCTTCCATCCTGATTTAATCATTGGGTTTGACTGTGGAAAACTCTTCCTGGTTTTCTCTGTGCAAGTTCTAAGAGCAATGCTTTCTAATCAGATCACAGACTTAGAAAGGGAGAGTCTTCCCGCAATCTTTTATTTAATAGACATTGGGCCTGCTGAAGCAAATGTATATTCAGTTGTCCAACTTCTAACACAGCAGGGTTGGAACTACATGATCCCTTCCAACCCTAACTATTCTATGATTCTATGTATTAGATGTGCTTGGGAGGCAATGGCTCCAGTGTGGGATATGAGACATAAAAAGCTGCAGAAGGTATTATTGTCACAGCATCCCACCTCATCTCATAATGTCCCTCAATGGCTGTGCTGCACACTAAAAGGATGATGGCAGGACTGTTCCTGATGGTAAGATTGTGGGAGCATCTCAGAACAGTCAGGGAGGAGACACACCTGCTTTCTCAAAAAGAAAAGAGGAGCCAGACTTCATCAACTTTGTCAGCTACACAGCTGTGTGTCCTGAACATGTAGAGGCACTGGAGCAGCCGAGTGACCCCAGCACCATTAGTTCACCCTTTGTTCCTTCCCCTGGGAAAGATGGTTGTCTTTGCCTCATCACAGCCTTTTGGGGGCAATAATCTGAGTGGGGAGATGTCAGGGGAGGTCAGATGTTGCTAGAGTAGACACTCAGTTGTCAGATTCTTGCTGTCTTAAGTGGGATGGGAGTTTCAAGACAGGATAGAATTCAAAGAGATTAGTTCTCTGACTGTATAATTTTTATCCTCTGTGGGAGCTAAAGCAGATTGCAGCAAGTTTTGTGATGATGGTTTCCTACAGCAAATCCGCCCAGGCTTTCATTAACAAGAAGATGCAGCATTCCAGGAAGCCCATAGCTCCTTTTTGCAGAGGTCCTGCTTTCTGCCCAAGCCCATGAAATCCTGGAGTGAAAGGACTCTCTCTGCTTGTTAAATTTGCTCATAAAAGGAGAATGGTGTTTTATTTTTGATGGCAGAGTGAAGCAGGTTTGTATTTGATGTAATTTATTTAGGCCAATGTAGTCACAGAAATGTGAAAGCAGAGCCCCACTAAGTGTGAGCTGGGATTATCAGAGATAGACAGTGAAATGAGGGAAAGTAAAGATACTCTGAAAGATTGCACATTTTCATATTAACTATCTTATTCCTGTCTTTCAACACTTTTACCAAACTGAAAATTATTGTGTGCACCAGCAGTGTTTCTCATGCCCTGCTTATCACAGATCTTGCATCCAAATCACTACCATGCTGCAGAAACTAGGGATCTTAGAGAGCCATTATAGATTCACTATTTGCTATTAATTTTTTTTAATACTTACACATGAGATACCAATCCTTTTAAATCCTAATAATTTGCTATCTTTTTACAAGAAAATATTATTAAATTATGACCAGATTGCTAGTGATAGTTCACTGTAACGGGGTGTCGTTCTCTGGCTTTCCTTATTTGGTGAGAAAAGCACAGTCTTGTGCTTCCTGCCTGTTATATGGTAGCCTCCTTCAACTTTTTAAAACATATTTGAGTTTAGGAGTGGGATTTCTTTCTTGTAATAGCATGTCATCATGGTGGGTGGGTAAAATCTACTTCTACCTTATGTAAAATACTGGATGTTACCTGAAGCTTTCCTTCCTCCTTCTCATGCACAATAAGCCATCTGCTGGTTTATTTCACCCTTTACCAGGGAGTACCCTAGGTGTATTCTGTGCTTTCTCTCAGCAAATTTTGCCTACAGTGAAGCCCATGGAGCTATTCATTTGCATCAAGTGAGGCTTAATACTTGAAGATGAGAAAAAAATTAACTCATTCAAGCTCCACTAAAAAAAAACCCCATAACTTATTTCCTAACTGAAAATAGTATTTTATCACAGCTGTGCAGTATGAGAGAAGAATGGGGAAAGTGTTGAAAACTAAAATTTCACATCTATGAGGGTGTTATATTGTGAACACATTCAGCTTCCTTAAACCAGAACTTTCTTTGCTGCTGGATGTTTCATTTCAAAAGTGTTAGCTAAGGTGCCACCAATTGATATATCAACACCAAGCCACATTAATGAGCTATACTTTTACTGCATAAATAAAATTCCTGTTTTAAGGTCCTGGGCTCTCTGCATGAAGAGAGAAAAATGGGGTGACTTTCAGTGCCCTCAGTGATTGAGAAGGGAGTTAAAAAGGAGGCTTTAGCAAGGGGTCAGTGAGAAACAAGAGGATTTTTTATTGTGAGTAAGGAGTGTTGGCATATATTTAGCAACAGCAATATTATGACAACCATAATTTTAGAACAAAACATGCTGTAATTGGTAAATGAATAAGAAGAAAATGTGGCGTCAATGGGCAAAAAAAGGTGAAGGGCTGGTTTCCTTTTTGTAAATGATTTCTGCAATGAAATCAGTAGTTATTGCAGACAGCAAGGACAGAGTGCAAAATGTCACCATTGAGCAGTTCCTGAGTGCATCCCAACTCATCCAAGCTGCTTCTGCTTGCTCATGCCTCTCCCCCTCTGCAGTTCAGCAGTACTTCATACAAAGCCTTATCCTGCTCTGAGGGCTTTCAATACCTCACCCATAACCTGTTTGGAAAGATGAGGAAAGCTGCAGAAAATGGAGGGTATTTTTTAGACAAACCTGCCACAGAGCCTGCAGACAGCTCTCATTACTCATCTTCTGTTACATATGACAGTGCCTACTTATGTTCAATATAAGGCTGTGTTTGATGTGGGTTTAGTTAACATTCATTTACCTTTCCAGCACAAACAAGTGGTCCAAACAGTGGGAGCTTGTCTCATTTTTGTTTTCACATGGGCAAGGCTCTACTTGGCACTCAGAGTTGTGTGCCCAAACTTTGCTTTACCAGCACATCTCACACTTTTGTAAAAGTGACATCTGCTATAGATGATGATTTGGTTGTCAGAATGTCAAGTAAGTACAGAATAGTCAATCTTATGCTTTTGTTTGTGGTTGGCTTGCTGTACTTTACAGCTATAAAGCCACAGTCGTAAAGTTGATTAGGCTAGCAAGTAAATATTTCAAGGGAATCAGTTAAAAGCATGTCCCACTGGGCAGGAGTTCAAAGACAAGAGTTAACCAAGAACATCAAAATGGAGGACGGATGCTAATGGTCAAGTTAGGAAACTAGACCAGGAATCTGAATATTTGCATTCTTTTGGATCATTTATTGGCCTATTTTTGGGGAAATGCCATTTTATGTCCTACATTCAGCCAGAGAAGCACAAATTCCTCTAAAATGGAGTAATTTGCACCTACCATGTTGTGTGTATGGAAACAGTGCTGTAGCAATGGGCTGTATTTGGCTACAATTGGATAAAGGATCAGTATAATTTCTAGATTTTGAGACATTTGAAAAGATCTTTAACCTGGAGCTTTGACTTGGCTTAATTTTATTTGGTGTTGCCCAGCTGGACAGGGATGTTTTTCTTCTTAGGCAACTGGTGGGATAACTCAATATCTGCAGTTGAGCTTTCATCAAGGATTTGTCCAGAATGATTCATTCCTGGCATCTTAGGCCTGCCATAAATTTCCAGGTGGTCTCTGAGTCAAATGCTGGAGTGGCTGACACATACTTCACACCACCAGCGGAACAAATTTGATTTTAATAGCTGAATTATAATGCTGACACTCATTCATCCACGCCTCCTAAATCTGAATGATTTTATCTGTAGTTTTAATTTTCTTTGGGTATAGCTATATGTAAATCATAATTTTGTGTTTGTAGAGGGATCACCACAGTCTGTGGACACATTACACTGATTACTGGAGTAAAGGATTTAGATTAACATGTGTATCATACATCTCAGATTTCTGGCAAATACCCAAATCCTATGTCTCCATTACTATACAAAAAGAGAGTAGATGAAAATAAATGTTTGTGTCACCAAGAACTGACTACAAGGCAAGCCAATCCCAGACCATTTTTACTACCTGACCATGTTTCCTTGAAGTGCACTCACTCTAAACCCACCAGCCAGAGAGAAGAAATCAGCAGACTACGTCAATCCATTTCAGTATCATATGACCCATCATCTGCCTGACTTTAACTTTATACACAAAAACCAACTCATCTGGGAAGGTGAGTGCTTAAATAATTGGAGCTCAGGCCTCCAGACACTCCAACTTATGTGTCATTTATCATTGAGTGAGGAGCAAAGAGTTTAACCCAAAGCTCTGATTCCCTTAGCCCTACTTACCAGCACTTAATCCTGACAGACATCTGAGTTGAGTGCCATTCAAAACAAGTAAGTACTCAAACACTGTCACTTACAGTTATTGCTGAAGATATCTGTATTTTCCTTCTTAAGTAATTTGACTTACTTAATATGAAAGCAATTAATTTTTCTCATTCTGTTTCAAGTCAACTGTATCTTTACAGAGTTTTGCTGATATTGAAAATGAAGTGATTGCTTCTTTGACATATTAAATGTAATTTGTATGAACTGTTGTATGCCTTCTGGTTCCTGACTTAAGCTGTAAGACTTAAGCTAACTTTTATGCTGTCCTTTGGCCAAAGTAGTTATGCCTTGATGCTCACTGGCCTATTTTTTAAATCTCATTAGATTATATCACTCCACAAAAGCTTTACTATAGCAAAATGCAAAACTTTTCAGCTGTTAGAGCATTTTATTGGCCTGAAAATACTGGAATTGTAAGTTTCATGCAAATGGCCACTCCTGGGTCTAGCAATCAGACCAGACTGTAAATCAAAAATAAACTAAGAGCCATTAATACTAATTCTACTACTTGGATTAGGGTCCAAACCTGTCTGTCAGTAGTGATGCCTTGTCCATAGTCTCTAGTGAGAATTGCTCAGAAGCTGTTTCCCTCCACACCTGAGTCATAGAGCTCTTTGTGCACAGAACAGATACCTCTTTTCTCTATGGCAAAAGATCTGCCTTGTCTGCGTGTAAGCAGCTGTACAGAAGAATCACAGGCAAACAAAAGGCAGGTTTTCCTTTGAAGGAGCCGTTTTACACTTGAATGTCTTTTAAAAGCCTTTAATCTCCTTCTCAAATAAATTTGAGTGAGTTTTTTTTGTTAATTGTTATCCTTTCCCAAAGGTCTGTTTGCAGAAGCACGGCAGCATTTGTTATAGATGCAGAATTAATTTGTATCTATTAACACACAATTTACATATTATCTTCTTGAGTTCAGTTGCTCCATGTGGGCCAAACCTTGAATTAAGAAAGCTCTCCCTGCTTGGGAAGGACCCCATGAATGAGCCATTCTGCTCGCTTGATCTCTCTGCTCTGGGAACTGTGTGTTGCTCAGCCCTTTCCAGGTCCAACAGGGACCAAAGTTCCAGTCCAAGACCTAGACACAACATCAGATATAAAAGTAGATAAAAAGACCTCCCATAATATGATGCACCAGCTAGACAAGACAAGACAAATGAGGGAGAATGATAGTGTGGTGGCAGGAATACAGACATTTTGGAGTTCCTATCCTCCATCTGTATTTACTTTCTCCTTAATAAGTATTTCTTGACAACAAAATACTGTGTGGGGGAATGCTTTTGTGGACCACCCTCAAAAAAACAGCCTGGTAAGACAGGAAGTTGAGTGTCAACGACGCACACTAGTGGAACACCAGAAACTGTCTGAGAAGATGTTTGTCCAAACTGGTGCTGCTTATAGAGGAAGAAGACCATCACCAGGATTTAACAGTAACCAGGAAATTGAAGTCTTTTGAAACAAACTGAACTTGAAAAGAAGTGCAAAATATGTACCAAAATTTTCAACAGAGGGTAGGGCCCTAGTGATGGTAACAGAGCAGGGTTTGACAGTGACGGGGTCCTGCTCAGCACCAGCACTACAGCACCCACATGGACTGGGGGACACAGAAGGCATCCCGGAGGGATGGTGGAGGTGGTGCAGATTCTGCACCTGTGCTTCAACAGAGCTTACTTGGTAGCATGAGGCTTCAGGGATTGTTGGCAGCAGTGGGGGATCACACATAGCCAGAGCACACATACCACCCAAAGGAGCACTGGGGAGGAGGGGAGCCCCTTACCCTGGAGAGAGAGGCAGGTACTTGTCCCTCCCTGTGCAGAATTTGAGCATTTGGGGATTAGTTATACAAGGGTGTTCAAAAATTTCTAGTTCAGTAACAGTTTGTGAGTGTCTAAAGTTGAGGTTTATCTGTTGGTATAGCTCTTGAATATATTTTTCACCAATTGCTGATCAATTATGTGCTGTTAATAATTCAATCACCTACTTCAGTCTTGAGTTGGTTTAAACTATGAGCAGCTTTTCCCTGTGATAATTATGCACCTGAATGTCCCTCAGTGCTAGCAACGTTGTGCATGAAATGCAGTAAGGCCAGTTTGCTTTTCCCCTTTATAGCAACACATCTTGAGAATGCATCTTGCCTGTCTTCAATGGCAACTGCTGCACTATCTGCTGGGTCTGAAGGCTCCAAGATAAAGAAGGAATTACTCCAAAGCCAAAAAAGAAGGGAGGAAAATTGAGAGAGAATTTGAGGGAAATAATGACAAAGAACAGAGCGAAGAGCTTATCCAGATAGAAAACAACTTTCTGACTCAGCAGAGGACCACTCTATCCCTCATGTTTTCTCAAATGCAGTCCCTGCCTCTCAGCCCTATTACATAAAAATATGGAGACTGGAGTCTCTCTAGCATATAAATGGAGAAGACAGACTTTTTTCTGCAGTATGATTTGCTGTAAGGCAGCCCACTCAAAAGTGAGCAGAGAACTTAGGGTTTTTACCTGACTTAGTTGTTAAAGAAGGAGGAAAAGCCAAAAGAGGCACCTGCATCAGTGGTTATATCAGGTACCTTTCTCCTAAGTACATGTCACTGGGGAGAGGTGTTACTGGGGACACATTGGGACCGCATCTCATAATTCGTTAATATAAAAAGATAGAGTGCAGTAACTGCCCAATCCTGTTTGGTTTATCACTGTAAACCTCAGAGATGATGGCCAGAGGTATGTGACTATCGTGAAGTCATATGAAACTGGAGATTATGTTATGTTTATTTCACTGGATGAGTAGTCCTGAGACAGGAGAATTAATTGCATGCAATTCAATTTTCTTTTTCTTTCTGTTGACAGAGTTATCATATTCCCAGTTGGCAATAGACTATCTAAAGAAGATAGTGTTTAATGGAATAGTGAGGAATGATGTAAAGTTAAAATCAATTCATCTGTGACAACTTACAGTAAGATATATGAGTACAAGATTAATGAAGCCAATAAAGACAATGATAAAGCTTCAGGAGGCATAATGCAGTTACAAAATCAATTTCTAGAGAGTATATTAAATATCTTTCCAAAATCCAAGCTATATTTGAAAAATATTTTAAATGTCCTCTGTTCTACATGAGAAACATATTTGTGTATCCAATTATTGCTGATTTTACATTTAAAAAAATACACATTCACTTTACAGTGTAGTCTGTCAGGTTCTAGCAATTTGCTGAGTTTTTGGCATAAAACAGTGATGCTGCTGCAGTTACTGGTCTTCCTTTCAACTCTGTAAGGCAGTCTTGAAGTAACTTCTACATCAAACTACCATTATCAAGCACTTTTTAAAAGCAGCTTTGTTTTTGCCATGGAATCAATAATGTACTTTACTTATCCAGTTGTAAAGTCCTAGTGAAGAAAAGAGATTTTTCCTGTGTGAAGGAGTTGGATAAGATGAAATCTGGGTGCAATGGCTTAAGGATAATCTCATAATGACCACAGAGCGGTAATTAAAATAAAGGAAAAAAAAAGAAAAAAAAAAAAGAAAAAAGAAGAGAGAAATCAAGCAAAACTCCTTGCCTTCTGTTTGGAGAAATCATAGGCAAAATGAATTTTCCTGTTCTAACTCCAGCAATATCAAGAGAACAGCAGAAGCTGATACGACCCAATAACTTCTGTAACAGGAGCACATTTAGACAACAACAGTACAAGGCACAATGTGGTACCATGAGTTATCCAAGAGAATGAGGCTCAGTGTGTTGCTGTTGTTTATCGTTCCTGAAGGACAAAATAATCTGCCCTCTTTGCAGTGGCTGGATCAATGGGTCACTGCTCAGTGACAGAGTTTCCTTAATGAAGTGAGTGCTCAACAAAGATGTGTAAATTAGGAAATAAGGATGTTGCAGCAAAGTACATGCTAACTGCTCTGGTAGGGTTTTTTTTCAAACCAGGAAAGCCCACTAGTTAAATGATGTAAAATATAAAAGGACAGAATGTCTAGAGGGAATTGGTAAGTGGGTGGATGGATGGCAGCCTCCTTCTTTTCTGCGGATACAACTTAAAACAAAGATAGTGTTGCTGTGGGAATATGCCTACCTAAGTGGTGTAATGCTTTCAAATGCAGGGCTGGGGTGTTCCTTACACTAAAAAAAGAAATAGTTGTATTTCTTAAAGATTACTGTGAGCAGAGCCTGAAGGTGAACAGAGGATCTAGTGCCCTGCAGCAAGAGCTGACAGCCTAAGGGAAAGGTTTGGCTCTGAATGGTCTAAAAAGATTGCATTTAATAAGAACTTATGATGTTATATGGTAAGAGAGGAATGCTTAATACAGCTGATACTGGCTACTCACAATGTTTTTAAAGGAACTGAGGAAAGAGTCTGTAGGATCTGTGCTACAAGATGGTGTCTTTTACCATTGAACCAATGTACTTTCTATGATTATGTTTAGTTCACACTTGAAAACCACATCTTGGCTTGGCTTACTCTTTTTCATTTAATTTCATCACTTTTAGCTCAGAGTAGATTTTGCAATTTAGAGCAACATCACTTGAAAAAACACGATATTTTCTTAAACACTATAGTGATGGATATAAAGCATTAAACCATGACATATTTCTTTGGTTGAAGTATAAAGCTGGCATCTTCAACATTGCCTTAATCAAATACCAATTGCAATAATAACAGGTGAACTATTAATTTAACTGTATGCTTTGTAACTGAATGTCTTAAAATACTTGTCAGAGATTGTCTGTGAAGGTGAATTTCATCTTGTTAACCTTCTTTCATTTAAGTTGAATACATAGCAAGAAGATGTAAAATCATTCTCCCTCTTTTTAGATTAAGAAATTCTGGAGATAAAACATAATGCTTTTCATGGCAGACCTGTCACAGCTGGTCCTGACAAAAAGTTTGATGAATGACTGGTGGTCACACAATTCCAAAACATCAACTCCTCTTTGGGTCAGCTGAATAAATGGGGAGGCTAGTTGGTAACCATCAGTTATAGTTTGGGAGATGTCAAAGTTTTATATTAAATGTTGAAATCATCTTATACACTCAAGCCTTTTCCTTGTAGTGAGGCTGAAAGCAATGTCACTAAAACTTTCCATATTTACCCAACCCTTCATATTTTCAGGGCTCTTTTTGGTCATGGTTGCCGCAAGTGGTTAAACTACATTTATTTTAGAAACGGGCATTTGCAAATAGTAAATCTCCCATGTGTTCTCACCTTAGTGAGAACAAGATTTTATTGTTGCACTGCAAGACGGGCTGTGCCCTAATATCTTTGGAAACATTACGCTGAAGGAAATAAAATTTGCCACAGAGAATCAAGGTAAAGCTAGGTCTTGTGGGCCTGATGTTTCTTTTTTCAAGGGCAAGAACCTTCAACATGAGTTTCAGTGACTGAAGAATTCATCTCAACTCAGGGTTGCAAATCCAAAGGCCACATTCTTCAAAACAATCCAACTTCTCCCTCTTATTCTTCCTCCCATCCCTATTTCTGTCTACTGGGGAAGTTCCTTGCCCCTTTCATTCTTTTTAATATTGTCGCATGTTAATATGCATGTTAAGTTCAAGGACACATGGTAACATAGTTAACAGCTCATATTCAGAAAGGAAGCAAAAAAAACATCCTCCAAAAATACAAAGAATTTTCAACCTGTGTTTCTCTTCTTTTTGGGGGTGAGGGGATTTTTTTTTTTTTTTTTGGCTTTTTGTTTGTTTGTTTGTTTTAAAGAGTCAAGCTATGGAGTAGGCTCCAGATTCTGTAAAATGATGGGCTCTTTGTTTGCACTGGAAACAGTCACACATAAATAGCTCCAAAATTATTCTTGGATGAGGACAATGCCCCCAGAGGAGCACACAGAGGTATGGCACAGGGGCCACACCATGCAGGAGCGCATGGACCCACCCTGGGGAGTCACACCCTGTGGTCAGAGCACAGCCTGCCTTTGCAATGCCTTGGTCAGGAGGATATGCCAAGAGCTGTGAAGTTCCACCACTCACAGACTTGCCCTCCCAAATTTGGATTGTAGCGCAATGCCTGTCATTTTAGGATAACCCTTTTAGACCTACATCTTGAATTTCTGGCACAAACACTTTTTTCTTGCCTTCACAAGAGTGGTGCAGTTCCTAGTTAATTATTAAGCTATAAGGATATGGGAAACAAATGTTCAAATTCCTCCTGATAGATACCACATCTGCCACCTCCCAAGAGCCAGCCCTAAACGGCAAGTTATAAATTATTTGAAGCACTCAATGTCCCTGTGAAAGCTGTTCCACTTAATGTAAAACATTCTAATCCTACATACATTCATTAGGAAATGGGACCCAGGTTCTGTGCCTGCCTCCACCTCTCTTTCTTTTTTGTGAAATTTCACACCTCCATGACCCAGGTCACCCCTCGGGCTCGCTCAGGTGTTTCTGCTTTCCCCAAAACTGATCAGTTTTTTAACACGGGGATAATCAAGCAGAAGACAACAGCTCTTCCAACCCTTGCTACAGCAGCTCTACTGGTATCAGATACCTCAGGAACTGTGTCTTCTGCTTAGCACGCTGTCCTTAGGTGTTTTTTCAATATTTTAGAGTGTAATCTCAAACACTGGTTGAGAGCCTCCTCTCAATAAACCTTTTTGAGAAACAATGACAAAAAAACCCTCACCTAAAAACCTGCCTTACTTCTCTGTCTGAGCCTAGAGCAGCTCTGGTGCTCTCTATCTGTGCAATACCAATCTTGCAGCTCTTCTTGAGTCAAGACACAGCACTGGCAGGTCCATGGGTACCTGCAGCCTGCCCACATTGGAGCCTAAGTACAGCTGCAACCATGAGCACTGTACCTGTAGGGTCACAGCAACTTTGTCACCTGGAAATAGCCTAGAAATAATTTGTCCCTTGGGGAATGCAGCAGGTGAATTTAAGACTCAGCTGCTTGCCAGTTTGACTCTGCCAGCTGAATCCAGCTGTCTAATTTGGGCCGTGGGGAAAGGGGAGGGTAAAAGAGAGTAGGAGGTCACTTTGCAGTACAGTAACTTGTTTTGAACAGTAAGTGATTGAGTCAATTGTCTTAATTTCTGTACTTTGGAAAACACCCATAACTGGGACTTAAAATTCAATTGTTATTTCTGATTTTTATTTAAAGAATTTACTTATCTTGCTACATTGACTTGATAATTTGCTGATTGGCTGCACTCATTTTATGACCCATATAATTAATTTTGAATCATTAGGTTCAATTTTAATTGACATTGATTTAATAATTAAATGTAGTTCTTAGCTACTCTAGTCCAGTCCTAGCAGCACAGTTGGTTCTTTACCATTCATAAACTTCACAAATCTGTTTCCCTTTTTCAGACTACCAACTCAGACTAAATGTCTGAAGGATTTAAGATAAATTAGATGGTTCAGCTAATGACCCACTTACCTCAATCTAAACTTTTTGTCTCCTTCTCAAAGGGCAATCAAATGGTGTGATGATATGCAAAGATTTAAGAATTCCAAGTCACTCATCATGAAGTAAAACTTGCTGGCAACCCAAAATAAAAAGTTAATCTTCAAGTTAGCATATTTCATTTGCTGCTTACAGATCTGATTTTACCCCTACTACAGCCAGCATGATTTTGCTACAGATACTAGCCCTAAGTCCTCCCAGTCCCTCCACACACCTCAATCTTTCCTATGCAAGAGCTGTTTTTGACCTGCACTTTATACTTTGTTAAAGTTATCTTATAGAAACAAAATAATCCAGGAAACACATGCTACTTTATATATGATGTTTATGCTGTATTAGTAAATCCTGCATCTGTATGAGGCTGTACCTCCCTAAATTCATTGGCCTGCCTTTTTTTTCCCCACAGCATCTCTTAATAATGTAGAGGCCACAAAGTATTCTATGTGTTCTATCTTGTATCAATCCAAACCATATTTGAATAAGCTCCCTTAAGTTCCCGAAAGAGACAGAATCTGGTGATGAAGATCACACCCTAATAAATGTATTACATACCAAAGGTGCCATGTCTGACCTGTAAATCAAAGTACTTGTACACAAGAGATCTCCTCTGGTGATCAGTCATGCCTCAAGAAATGCAGTCATGAAGCAGATAGATGATTTCACTAATGATGGCACTGCACTAGGAAAAGCATGCCTTCCTCCTGATTTAAGTAAGATTTAATGTGAGTACGTGATGCTGAGCAGGTGGCTTGTCTTAAGGTCAGCTCTTAGGGAAATAAAGCATGACTAAAAGGGCTACCAAGACTAATCCTAGTAACTGGCATTGGATTAAAACATGAAACAACAGTAAAAAGCGAAAAATAAACATAGCATAAGTTTAACAATATGGCCAAGCCTGGGCTTCTGCTGAATAGGATGAGCTTGGAAGGTCAAGGAAAATGAAGGTTCTTTCAGTGTGATTAGGCGGGATGTGTTGAAATGTAAACTGCACTATGGATGATTACTTATCTTGTCCAAGACAGGGGCTCATTTAAACATTTTAGTATGCTTAAATGCTATTTAGAATTAACTTATACTAGGGGCAGTCATGACAACCTTGCCACTGACAGATAATAACTTCTTAAGATGCTTGAATGAGCCACACCTGGTCTTCCCCGACTGGCCAAGCTGCAAATGTGGATCTTTTGTAAAACCCTTCCCGGAGAAATGTCAAACCTAGAATAAAGATACCCAAAAGTTATTAGGGCATACAGCCCTTTTTTTTTTAGTGGCATAAACATTGAACATGTTATTAAGATTAATTTTTTAGGTTTAGGTCCATGTCTTTACAGAAAAAATGGCTACATCACTTTCATTGGCTTTAGTATCATCAGTCTGAGAAAGACACTCTAGAATATTCCAGAGAGATCAGGTTGACTTTTCACCAGCTCAATTATCCTTTACATTGCTCTGGCAATGTAAAAATTCTCTAGTATTAAAAAGAACCCAGACTCACACATTGATTTGGCTGCCTATTTAAAGCACTAAACCCCACTACAGCTTAGCATTATTAGTAGCAAGAATCCTGTTGGCTTGAACTAGCAAGTGTATAATCCAAGAGTACAGTTGCCTATGCAACACATTCTTCAACTTCATCAGACACTTTCAGGCCCGATTACTGACAATAAATCTTATTAACCGGGCTTAATTTGGAAAATTGGTCTCTTTTGTACTGGATTAATTATTATACATGTCAGTAACAACATACTCGAAAGGTTAAAATTCCTAGGTTGAGCCTGATAATCTGGCAGGAATTGGTTCCACAGTTGGAGACTGCTTATTAATAAATCCATGTGTAGCTGCAACTGTAGTCATCACTGAAACCTGAAGAAAGGAGCAGCTTTCTAGCCTGTGCAAGACTCAGACTGGTGACAGCCACAGATTTCCAATGTGTTTTGCCAAGAAGGTAACTGTCACAATCATTTCTACTCCACAGGCAGAGAGGAAGGGATGCACAAGCACATGGTGTCCCAAGGTGCTGATATATACAAACACAGTCAGGCAGAGAATTGAGTTTCTGATTACTGGCTTTTGGCCACTAGTTCTCAGTGAGATCTCTGCATTTCTGCTGCATCATTGGACACCAGCAGCCATCAGTGTAGCACATGGCTGCTAACATATTTGCATTAGCCTGTTCTACTCCATAGGGTGGCCATGGTATCTATACCAATGACAGAATCCTTGGACTTCCTTGGTCAGGCTTCAGCAAAGTGCACCACAATAGTCAAGTCTATTGACTTGAAATGCATGGATCAGAGGGTCTAAATCCTCCTCTAACAGGGAGGATTGCACTGTAAGACTGCAATATGTCCTCAAGAGGACCTGTTTAAATAGATCTTAAAAAGACACATCACCAGCACATGGTTCTGATGGGGTTTGTGGGTGTCAGAGTCCTGTAGGTGAGCATTTTGCTTGTCCAGTGAGTGGAGCACTGAGTGCACAGCTGTGTGCAGTGACTGCACTACACAATGCCTTTGGGGGAAAAGGAGCCTGGGCTGGGCTACAGCAGCATTCAGACAACACCTGCTGTCACACTACAACTGTTCTTCACAGTGCTTTAGGGCAGCTTTCTTCTCCTGGAGCCTATGCTCACCCTGCATCTGCCGTGTCAGGCTGAGCAGTTGGGGAATGCCTGGCTCTGCCAGCTGCTTTTAGGTGAATTGTTTCATTCCTGACTGATGATGGGCTTCAGAAAATGGAAGAAATAGTAAGAGGTGTATGGAGAAACATGAGGGAGTAAGAGTCATGGAAAGGGACCCTATTGATCTCTTCAACTCTCGAACAGAAGGTTGTAGCTGAGCAAGGACTGATTTCATGTCCCAAGTAGCAACTGATGGGACTAGAGGAAATAGCCTCAAGTTGCACCAAGGGAGATCTAGATCAGGTTTTTGGGGAAAATTCTTCATGGAAATGTTGTCAAACATTGGCACAGGCTCCCCAGGGCAACGGTGGAATCACCTTCCTGAAGGGCTCCAATGCCCTATGGATGTGACCCTCGGGGATGTGGTTTAGTGGTGGCCTTGACAGTGCTGGGGGAACGGTTGGACTCAAAGATCCTAGAGGTCTTTTCCAATATAAATGATTCTGTGATTTCCAGACAGACATACTTTTTAAAACACGAGCGTTAGTGACCCACGAAAGATGTTTTAACAGTTAAAAAAACAAAACGCAACAACCCAAACACACGTATACAAGTGTATACACGGGAGTGCAGCTGCACCGCCACGCTCGAGGAGAGGGAGGGAAGAGGCGGAGCAGGGATGGGAGGGCAGAGCTGCCCAGCCCGCCCTCCATTCCTCTCTCCCTCCCGCCTTCGGGCGGCCGGGTGCGGCGCTGCGTCTTCTCGCAGCCGAACCGGGCCGTCCCCGCGGCGGCCTTCACCTTCCTCCCCATCCCGGCGGCGGGGCTGGGGCCTGCCCGCGGCCCCGGGAGGAAATGGAGGCGGCGGCAGGGCCGGGCGGCGGCGGCGGCAGGGG